>JABSTQ010004446.1:0-21331 GCA_013358835.2 Ixodes persulcatus | reverse complement strand
CAGCCATCACATCGATTGTTCTGCTCCCCTTGAACTACATCATTTCCTAACACATGTCTATGTAACTTAGTACTGAACAGCTATTACTATCAGGGCCACACCAAGCTGATGGGCTCCTGGATCCTGGCACATCCTGTCGAACCTAGCAAATGAAATCTCCACTGCAAGTAGGGTGTCCCTAAAAGAAGTTTAAACGCTAAAATGGCCCACAAGACTCAGAAACTTATCGAATCAAGTTGTAACTGCTCTCAGAAGTATTTCACTGGTCGCATTTTCGTGGTAAACTTAGAAGTCTCAACTCTGAGTATTAGGGATGTGAGACTTTTTACACGTGCTTCAACTGCAACGCTAACCAAAAACTGTTTTTTTTTTTTTAGAGTAAAGCTATACGCACTCCGGAGTGCACTTCGGTCGGAAATGGCTACACGCACACCGCGGAGAACTCGTGCCATTTGGGTCGCCCTTTTCGAACAGCGCGTGTATCACTGGGGAGCTCGTTAACACAGCCCCCCGCCTGCGTTCACGCCACTTCGCGGCGACAGTATCGGCTGCAAATGACAAAACTTAACCAGTACACGCCGCTTCGCGGCGTCCAGCCGGCAACACAAGCCCCGCTGTCCCCGATCACACCTCCGGAAAGGGAGTCCCATACCATTTAGTTCTGCGAAGTTTCGGCGACAACATTCGGTTTTCTTAATGTTCATCGCAAGAAGAAATGTCGTAAATATCGCCAAATGCCTGGACAAAACAAAATGTTTCAGAAAAAAGAAAAAGGGCAAAAAGTAGGTCTACCGCGGATCGAACCCGCGTCCACTTGCGTATGAAGCGGACGTCTTCGCCCCTACGCTATGCCGCCGCTTGGAACACTCGCTGTGACCATTCGTTTTATACGAGTTAGCGGAGTGCGTATAGCCATTTCCGTTCGAAGTGCACTCCGGAGTGCGTATAGTTTTACTCTTTTTTTTTAAGAGTAAAGCTATACGCACTCCGGAGTGCACTTACGTCGGAAATGGCTATACGCACACCGCGGAGAACTCGTGCCATTTGGGTCGCCCTTTTCGAACGGCGCGTGTATCACTGGGGAGCTCGTTAACACAGCCCCCCGCCTGCGTTCACGCCGCTTCGCGGCGACAGTATCGGCTGCTAATTACAAAACTTAACCAGTAAACGCCGCTTCGCGGCGTCCAGCCGGCAACACAAGCCCCGCTGTCCCCGATCGCACCTCCGGAAAGGGAGTCCCATACCATTTAGTTCTGCGAAGTTTCGGCGACAACATTCGGTTTTCTTAATGTTCATCGCAAGAAGAAATGTCGTAAATATCGCCAAATGCCTCGACAAAACAAAATGTTCCAGAAAACAAAAAAAAAAGGAAAAAAGTACGCCCACCGCGGATCGAACCTGCGTCTACTTGCATACAAAGCGGACGTCTTAACTCCTACGCTATGCCACTTTTTTTTTTCTTTATTGTCCCTACGCTATGCCACCGCTTGGAAAACTCGCTATGACCATTCGTTTTATACGAGTTAGCGGAGTGCGTATAGCCATTTCCGTTCGAAGCGCACTCGGGAGTGCGTATAGTTTTACTCTTTTTTTAAATCAGGTGTCAGCTTGGCCCAGCTCGTTTCTCTACTTGTTTGACTTGCCTCGGCGGGATCTGTAATGGATCCTCAATACGTGACTTCTCGCGAGCGCGCGGTGTGAGCGCACGGGGTTGAGGGCCCAGCTTGTTTATGCTTCGAGAGGGCGAGAACTGAACTTCGCCCATAGCGCCTGCCTGGAAAGAAGACACCGCTTGTGTCTGCGTAGGAAGAAACCGCGCGAGCCTCGAGAGAGAACGACCGGAGGCACGCCACGGAACACACGTAAAGGAATCCCCTCATGTAATCAGAAGTTAACCACAGCATAATAAACGTTATTTCATTTTCTTCTTAAATCAACGTCGCATTAATTAAACAACGGAACGTCAGCACCCGGCCACCGCTGACATGGCGCAGTCGACAGGATCCGCAGAATCCAACGAAACCGGTGACAACGCCCTGATCACGGACTCCAACAACGGAACGGAAGTCGCCAATCAGGACACCATGCGTCAAGAGATACAAGATATCAAAATTCAACTCCAGCAACTAATCCTGGCCTTCAACAACGCACTTTCAACACGGCAGCCAGAAAATGGCGTCAACGTGGCGGACGGAAACGGACCAGAACGAGAAGTAACCACGATGGATGCTTCTGCGCTGGACACGACAACGCAGGTGAGCGGCAAAGCAAAAACGGTTGATTTGCTTTCGGTCATCGTCCAAACGCAACAACAACTGGCCGAGACCTTACGACAGTCCACGAGGCCCCTCCACGTCTACTCCACGAGCGACACTTCGCACGCGATTCCCACGTTCGAGGGGGAGTCATACGAAAACGTCGCTGAGTGGCTTCGAGAAATCGAACGGGTGGCTCTTCTCGCAAATTGGACACCAAACCTCACCCTGCTCAACGCCGTCACCCGCCTTCACGGTGCCGCTCGAGACTGGCACAAGTCATACGGTTCCCGGACCGACGATTGGGATGTATGGAAGGAAGCCATCAAGGAACGCTTCCAACGAAAAATGGGACTTCAACAATTCTTGGAGTACCAACAACGCCGACAGCTCCGCCACAACGAGAGCATTGTGCAGTACATCTACGCCAAGAATGCCATGCTCGAGCGAGCTCCCTGTGAGCTAGGAGCCAGCGAACGGATCTCCTTAATCCTACACGGAATCACCGAGGACAAGTGGGCCAATCCCCTGGCAGCTCAAGGATGCAAATCGGTCCTCGAGCTGATTGACTGCGCGACGACTTTGGACCACCGCCAACCCAGAGAAAAGACGCAACCACACAAACAAGGCATGCACGAACATGCGACATCAACGCAGCAAACGACAGGCGCCCCGACCAGCACCTCGACGAAAGCCCCATCACCGAAACCCTTCAAACGTACGGACAGAGCAACTGTTTTAATTGCGACCAGCCCGGTCACTTCTCCAGGGACTTTCCAGAGCCGAAAACTGCAGCGACCATCCGCGCAGAAGAGAAACGCGCGCAAAAGGGCACGGGTCCAAACGAGAAAAATGTCCACTGCTTCTTGCGCACGACAGGAGATTCTCTCCCCATCGTCACCGCCTTCACGGATACGAACCGTCTTTTGAAGGCGTGCATCGACACTGGGGCCAACATATCGATCATCGATCCCAGGTCACTACCCCAGGACACTTGCGTATCGCCGTGGTCCCGAGCAGAGGAATTCGTCAACGTTTTGGACAACAAGCTGACGCCTGACAAGTGCACATCTCTGACGATCAGCGTTGGATCAACGACGCTCAAGGTACCGGAAATACTCATTCTTCCACTCCCCAAGTCAATGAACCTACTTCTCGGATCAGATTGGCGCCAACTCGCTAACGTGGAAGTCACGTTTCACGTTTCGAACGACATAACCATCGTTCAACTACCTAGATGCCACGATTCGCCCGGCGAGATTCCAAAAACGACGATCTCCGGAGAAGCTCTAGTGCCCAACTTTCACGAGAAACTGCCCCAAGCCGAACGCCTTTCCATGTTCGTAAAGTTCGAGCCAGCACGAAATGACACTGAAGCAGCCCTAATGCAACGAATCCACACGGCTGTGGACAGCATTACCGAAGACGCTTCGCCGGAAGAACGCGAAAGACTCTTTGAGATACTCACAAAACACCACGCTGCATTTTCGACGGTGGAGGAACAACTGGGCACCTGCCCACACGCCGAGCATTCCATCGAGCTACGCGACGAGATCCCCGTGGCGTCGCGGCCCTATCGATGCTCCCCAGCCGACCGGGAATTCATCAAACGACAGGTCGAAGACTACCGGAAGCGTGGAATCGTTCGCAAAAGCCAAAGCGAACATGCTGCACCGACGCTTGTGGTCAACCAGCCGAACGACGAGACCACTCGGCACGACGCGAAAGACAGCTTGGAAGACTCTCAGGCTTCGGCCAAAAGCCGGTATTACGCAAGGAGCAAGACTCCGAGACGGCAGCATCGGAGCGAGGTCAAGCACGATGGACCCATTCTTCGAGGGCCCATTCGAGATCAAATCCTTCCCAAGCCCAAACACGGTGGTCGTCAAAAGGCTGCATTCCATAAAAGGACGACAAAACGAAAGAAAGGCAAACGTCGAGCAACTCCGCCGACACAACACTCGCACGCCAGCGGCACCGGAGTTATCCGACACCTGCGTCGGCCGAGCGCTCTCCGGTCGCGGAGATCAAAGCGACGAAAGTGAAGACGAGGACGGATCCTAAGCCCCAACGCGCGATCAAGAAATCTGCGGAGCAGCCAACGGCGTTGAGGATGACGCTGCAGGTCAGCAACAGTCAAGGACGCGCTGACCTCCGGCCTACCTTACGGATTACGCGTTGGAGTGATTTGAGGACAAATCATTTTTAAACCGGGGCGTGTCAGCTTGGCCCAGCTCGTTTGTCTACTTGTTTGACTTGCCTCGGCGGGATCTGTAATGGATCCTCAATACCTGACTTCTCGCGAGCGCGCGGTGCGAGCGCACGGGGTTGCGGGCCCAGCTTGTTTATGCTTCAAGAGGGCGAGAACTGAACTTCGCCCATAGCGCCTTCCTGGAAAGAAGACACCGCTTGTGCCTGCGTGGGAAGAAACCGCGCGAGCCTCGAGAGAGAACGACTGGAGGCACGCCACGGAACACACGTAAAGGAATCCCCTCATGTAATCAGAAGTTAACCACAGCATAATAAACGTTACTTCATTTTCTTCTTAAATCAAGGTCGCATTAATTAAACAACGGAACGTCAGCACCCGGCCACCGCTGACACAGGTTGTCATGTTTTAGTTTTGTTTTCGGAGTTGATACTTCAAATTTTAGTACGAAAATGCGACCAGTGAAAGACATTTTTGAGAGAAGTTACAACGTGATCCGGCAAGTTTTTGATTTTGCGGGCTATTTTAGCGTGTAAACTTTTTGGGGGTGACACTCCGTATACACGTGCTAAAAGACTCTCACTATGCCCAGAGTTATTCCGCTTACGAAGACGCATGGGGAAACGGCTTATAGCAATAAAGAGGTGAAAACATCGCCGCCAGCAACAAAAGCAAAAACCCCAGACGTACTCACGCAACCTAGAAGTGTAGCAGAATTGATTAAAGCGGCGCCCGAAGAATACCAACGAGGCGCTGTACTAACAAAGCTAACAAAGAACTATCCAGAACTCCAAATCTCGCACCACGGCGCATCATGGGAAGGGACTAGGTCGACCAGCGCGCCACCTTTGGACATATTACAAGGCATGCGTAGTAAAACATAACTGTTAAGCGAAAGTCAATTTCTCCACAAAAATATCTAAGAGAGTGCGAGGATGTATACCATTATAATTATGTATACTCGAAACTCAGTAAAATTAAAAAAAAAAAACTTTTTTTTTTTTTAATTTTAAACGAAGACGTTTCAAACAGCTCATGCTGATTTCGAGCGCGTTGAGTAAAGCACATGAAAATATTTATGCCAAAGGGCAAAATACTTTAGCCCCTTCAAATGGCGAATAGCGAGCGCTCGCAGCGCGCTCGCCGAGCGCGTCCAGCGGTCTGGAGTAGTTCTCCACGCAGCCTTTTTTGGAGAGGTACGATCTGTAGTCACTCTCAACATTTCAGTTTCGTTATCAACGTTCCCATGGGGGAGTGAAGGAGTTTCGCGGCTTCTTTGTTTCGATCGCTGGGTGGGCTCTCTTGCCGTGCTGCTTTCGTTCCTCTCGTCATGACCGACTCGCCCGAGAATACGGTGGCGATGACATCGTTGCAGTTAATTTCAGGAGGTTTAATGAAACGCAGCAACATCGACGAAGATACCAGCTTAGCTCCTGCTCGAGTGACGACGAGGCAGGCGTTCTCCGCGGAGTGTTTGCCGAGTCGTTCGCTTTGCCAGCGAAGAGGCCCAAGATATCGCGTTACGTCGAAGACGTTGTTGCGCGCCTATTCAGATGAAGAGCTAGGTATGTCGTTTGTTCGTTGTGTGGTCCCTGTAATGTAATTGTAATCATTGGGAGACAATACGCAAAATACTCCGCAGATGGAAGTCGCCTTCGGAGATGACGATCGCTTTACGGCATACGTGTCTGGTATTGCTTCAATAGACCTATTACTAAATTACCAAAGCATCAAGGAGAATGCAGGGATTGGTGTTCCACGCGCCGCACGTGCTGGCCTCAGCAGTAATTTTTCTAAAGCAAATGCCTAAAACAAATTGCATCTTGCACGCGCGTTCGTCAACGCTTTATTTTGGTTATTTACTTCGAATCTTTATTACGGAGAAGTACGCGTGTGGTGCGTGGAACAGCAATCCCTCCATTCTCCTTGATGCTTGGGTAATTTAGCATTAGGTGTAGTGCGTCCTACGGCTCGTACAAGGGGTTTACTACGGTTTAGAGAATGCCATTTCATCGAAGCACGTTTTAGAGAATGGGCACGTTTTATCGAAGCACGGTTTACAGAAAGCTTGTACAAGTACTTCTAGTTGTCTTCATCGTGTCAGCGTTAATCAAGTAGTAAACAATCAAAATTTTCTTTCAAAGCATGAAGTTCGATCAGGACTTATGCTTTCAGCAAGACAGCAGACGGTCTGAAAGAGGTGGCGCTGGGAGCGGTACGCTCGATTGGCTCCGCATCGTGTGTCACTGGGGTGGATCACGTGACCGTTCGCTCACGGAGGCAAGCCGGCCAAGCCGCTGGCGCGGAGTGCTCAGCATCTATATTTATGCAGCCGATAGAGCAACCCTGGATGCGGGTAGATTTTTGTAGGTTTTAGAACGCCTGGGTAAAAAAAAGCTTTACTCAGAAATAGGATCGAATAAGTTTTCGAACACGGCGTGTATACCGCGCGGCTCCGGTGTTGCGTGTCTTCAACGTCCTCGTGAGAAGATTCTCCTGCCCTTCGAAGTTATTGCAAGCACCACGAGTGGCACGAAAGCTGTGGAATCATCGTCTCAACTACAAATGAGCAGGCCTTCACGAGCAACGACGATGCCGAGCAGGCGCTCGGCACCGTTGTGTTGTCAGATGTTCTACAACGCCGAGGTATTTTATTTATGATTTGGAATGGCTTCAAGAGTGGCAAATTAATCTATTTCGCGGATTGTTAGCGCCGAGGCGAGTGCCCTCCGTTGCAGTGCCGTTGTCGCGCAAAGTGGCAGAGAAAACCGGGTGGCGATGGCGGCGGTGCTCTTTGATCGCTTTGATCTTGCGCCGTCGGGTTCATGGAGTCCGGAGTAAACGTACGTACGTGCGTCTGCTGGATCGGTGTTTTGGACTGCCTCAAAACACTTTCTCACGCGCATTTCCTTGTGAAGCTTAGTAGCTCATTACACCTCGTCGTCGACTGCGCTCATTTGACTACGACGCACGAGCCTGCGTGATGTGAATTTCACTGCCTAGGATCTTTGGTGTGCTGTAACGAGGGCTAATAAAATATCACCGCGAACTTCTGAACAAACGAGTCGAAGTTTCGTCTGTTATTATAACTGATCGCCTGTCACAATATTAGCGTTCCTAAACTCCGCCCCCACAGGCACCCTGCTTCGTTGCCCGATAGTAAGTATCTCCTGGTACCTCGTACAATTCCAGCTCCCACTTCAAGTAAGTACCATCCGTTAGAACTGGCGATTAATAGTTTCGAACCCAGAAGCTCGCAGCTTGTGTGTGTGTGTGTGTGGGGGGGGAGGGGGGGGGGGGCGATAGACTGCGACTTTTCCAAGGACTAGCACTGTCTAGCAGTACTGGCACGTTGCCGGCGTCGGTCTTGTTTAGCGCCGTGTAATGTATCAGAGCAATTCGTCCGGACGGCACTGTGCCGTTGTTGGTTGTACGAACAACCAGAGGAAACGCAGGGTTATTTTGGACACCCACTGCCCGTCACACAATTGCCTAAGAAGCGAGTGCGGATGCGACGTCTACGGCTTCCACAAGTTTCCGTCCCATGCAGGTTCTCGGCAAGAATGTACAGCCGCACTCAGAAGAAAAAACTTCACTCCGAGCAAGAACTCAAGAGTGAGTGCCAGTGTAGCAACAATTTTTTTTTCTATGCGTACGTTTGGCGTGCGTGATGGATACAAGAGAGGTGGTCACTTCTCCGTGATCAGTCGGCAGGTCGTTTACGTCGTGTACGTACGCTAGCTACGAATGGTACTGTACCTTCGTTTCGGTTTCGGTATCAATGAAACGCGGATGTCAAGGGTCAGCAGACACCGAGAACATCTAAAACAAGAAGGTTTTCCCTTGTTTTCTTGACCGAGATGGGTTCTCGAATGTTCACGACATCTTCCCTGTTGAAGAACGGGCCGCGGAGGCTTCTGGTGAAGGCATCTTTCACGATGTGTCGGTGCATTCGGACAGCCTGCCGCATCCAGCTCAACCGGCGGCTCGGCCAGGTTCTGCTGACTGTTGGCGCGGCTGTAGCAGCTGTAGCCCGGCTGGCTCAGCCAGGGTTGGCCTTGTGGCTTTGTTGTTCGCCGTTGCTCACAGCTCGGAACTGCGAGCAGCTTTCCTCGGTTCAGGTGATTTGTTCGCTTCATTTCTTTATGATGAGCTCCAAATGGACAAAGTGCCGGGTCGTGAGGCAGGAGTATGACGAGGTCCTTGCGGAACTGGGCATCTCGCGACAGACCACGGTGCCTCCGCCTCCAGTTGTAGCACCGAAGTCCCCGAGCAACAAGAGACCAAGAAGTGAAGACTTCACAGACGACGTTTGTGCTAGTGGCAGCGGACAGGGGAGGTTTCCGGTCAGTGTCGATCGCGACGAAGACCCGCAGCCTACGGGGTGCGGTCCGGATGACGACGAGGACACTTGCAGTTCCGTCGATGACGGCGACCTGCACATCTCGAACGATTACCCTCTGACTTCCGACACCGCTAGTGAATCTTCTGGAGAATCAGAGCAGTACGAGGAAGGCCCAGTTTTCGTTGAAGCATCGTCTGATGCGCCTCCGGTAGACGAACTCTCGGCAAGCGAAGAGCTCGCTGTCATCGCCCTCAAGCACAACCTGACGCACGGAAGCATTAACGATGTTCTGGGATTCTGTCGTCGACGAGGCATCCCTGGTCCTTCCGAAGGACGCGAGAAAAGTGATGCGGACCGAGCGGAAAGCTCATCTCGACCGCAGTCGTTCGTTCGTGCATTTCGGCCTTGCGGAGGGCATCCGGCAAGTCTTGAAGCCCGGACCTGTTCGTAGTGAGCTGAAGCTGCAAGTCAACAATGATGGCCTTGCGTTGTACAGGAGCAGTCAGGTTGGTTTATGGCCGATACTGTGCCGAATAACGAACGTCAAGTCATCGCCGCCGTTCATGGTTAGCGTGTACTGTGGTGCAGGGAAGCCACCTAGCCTGCAAGAGTATCTGGACCCATTCCTGGAGGAAATTGCAAAGCTCACCTGCAATGGTATGGTATTCAAGGGCGTTCACATGGATGTGAGCCTCACAGCGGTGGTCTGTGATGCACCTGCAAGGAGCTACGTGAAAGCCTATAATCGGACACACCGGCTACCATGCCTGTGAACGTTGCAGCCAGAAAGGCCGACGCACCGACGGCAGACAGACATTCCCAGATCTGCATGCACCACAACGTACGGATGCCTCATTTCGGTCCCAGGAGGATCAGCATCATCATAATGGTGTATCCCCATTCATCTCGCTCGACGTCGACATGGTGACCTTGTTCCCTACCGAATGCATGCATCTTGTATGCCTCGGAGTTATGCGGCGATTGCTACGAAATTGGGTAAGCCAGGGCTACGGCAAGAGGCTGAGCCGAGTTCAGCGCAGCCGCCTCAGTGTTGGCCTACGAGAGTCGGCCAAGTGTTTCCCATATCACTTCCAAAGGAAGCCGAGGAGTACGGAAGAGCTGGACCGTTGGAAGGCGACGGAGTACCGGACTTTCCTTCTCTACGTTGGCCCAGTGCTTCTCAAGCACCTACTGAGTGATGGGCAGTACAAACATTTTTTTATGTTTTTGTGGCACTGCGCATACTTGTATCACCTGAACACCACATTGTTTACAACCACTTTGCCCAGAAGCTGCTCAAGTACTTCGTTCAAGAGTTTGGGAAGCTGTATGGAGAGAAGCAGCTTGTTTATAACGTTCATACCCTGAGCCACCTCGCCGAGCAGTGCCTGGACCATGGGCCCCTAGACACCTTCAGCGCTTTCCCCATTGAGAGCTACTTGGGGAAAATCAAGAAGAAGCTGCGATCCTCCAGCAAGTCACTCTCGCAGCTCAGCAGAAGAATGTCTGAAGTCCGACGCCTGTCCCACATCCCAGCCAAAGAAGTGCTACATCCTGTCAAGCAAGGTGACTGTTTCTTGCTTGCCAACTCTCCTGTCATCCTCCTGGAAATTCTTGGTGACACCTTCAAGGGAGGCATCTTGCCGAATGCAAGGAATTTCTTTGAAGTTCCACTGCAGTCATCTCGACTTGCATCTGGCGATATGACTCCTTCAGACGTGGAGCGAGAATCTGGCTCCTTGTTGATCTTCAGAATGGAATTCAATGCCTGAAACTAAACTACAAGCATGGACATGTCATAGTCTCGCTATTACACCTGCAGTGAAGCATTAGTGCTAGTCGGTGAGACTTGTCGGACAGGATCTTCGTGCACAAGGACGACGTTAGGTGTGGTGTTGACGTTCTCCGCCCCAGCGCACTTTCCTGCAGCCTGCGAAAACTCGCGTGACGTGTTTGTGCCAGTCAGCTGAGGAGTGCCAGCTGCGGCAAGGTGCTTCTATCGAGCCGAACTGGTTCCCTGCTCGCACTCGTGGCAGGCTGCAAAGCTTTCAGTGCAGTGTTTGTGCCAGTCAACTGTGGAGTGCCAACTGCAGCAAGGTGCTTCCATCGAGCCGAACTGGTTCCCTGCTCACACTCGTGGCAGGCTGCAAAGCTTTCCGTGCAGTGTTTGTGCCAGTCAACTGAGGAGTGCCAGCTGCGGCAAGGTGCTTCCATCGAGCCGAACTAGTTTCCTGCTCGCCTTCGCGGCAGGCTGCAAAGCTTTCCGTGCAGTGTTTGTGCCAGTAAACTGAGGAGTGCCAGCTGCAGCAAGGTGCTTCCATCGAGCCGAACTGGTTTCTTGCTCGCCCTCGTGGCAGGCTGCAAAGCTTTCCGTGCAGTGTTTGTGCCAGTCAACTCAGAAGTGCCAGCTGCGGCAAGGTGCTTCCATCGAGCCGAACTGGTTTCCTGCTCGCCCTCGAGGCAGGCTGCAAAGCTTTCCGTGTGGTGTTTGTGCCAGTCAGCTCAGAGGTGCCAGCTGCAGAAAGATGCTTTCACCAAGGCAAATAGGAGTACCACCTGCGGCAAGGGGCTTTACAAAAAGGCCCTTTTCAGGTCCCCAATATATCATATCGGGGGCGTGCACTCTAACAATTTCCCTCCATGTGTCTCGTGTCTTGTTGCTTACCTTTATTTCTAAAGGACTCTCCTGTGGCATCTCCAACTAAGACCCAACCACTCGAAAGAATGTGATGGCCTCTGATGTTGTCTAAAGTTTTATACACCAACTCATGTTTACAAACAAACCGGAGCGCCCCAAGCGGACGCCACCAGCGCCGCGCATGCGCGATGGAGGTGTGGGCAAGAAGCTCGCCGTCGCCCATAAACAAACCATTGGAACGCAATGTTGTCGGCGTCGGTTTGAGTCTCCCTGCCCTTTTTCGCGTACGAATTGTTGATTCTACGTCTTCCTGGCGATGTCTGACTACTTGGCTCTTACACCGTAAAAATTCGCGTGAATAATGTGATATGTGGCGATTTATTCCACGTGGACGCCGCAGTATCTACGCTAAAGCATGATTCGCATGATGCAATTTCGCTCTCAATTTTCAGTCGCGACGCCGCTCGGGCAACAAAAGCGTGAACCGTAGCTGAGATGGTCGACGTCGATACTGAAAATCGCAAGCAGAATCGGACCAAGTGAATTAGGCATAACAAGTCGGTGATGGTCACTGGTAACAATGATCAACATGTCCTTGTATCTACTGTTTACATTGAGCCTGCTTACCAACCTTCAAATATAAGTCTTTTGAGGCCTGCACTTACTTCTTATCGCAAGTACCGGACCAACATTTGGTCTACCGGCCGGCGTCATCTAAGAGCAGACGACAAGCAGAAACGTTTGAAAGAGCAGACGACAGTTCGAACGATCAGACGGCCGTTTGAACTTGAAGACGCACTGAACGTAGTCCGCAGGTGGTCCGCACAACTTGACGGTTTTCTGGCGTTCATGTTGGAACAAAACAAATAAATCTGATGACCACAAGTATCCATGAATTCAACCCAAAGTACTTCCCGCCCAAGCAATCGTTGTCCGACGGAGTCTGCTTTTCCCTTTTCACGGCACATATCCAGATTCTTGGACGAACCGAGCACGTGAAAACTGACCTTCAAACCTTTCTCGACACGTTTGGTACGGCCCCAGTCGCGTCGTTTTGATGAAAAGGCAGGTTTTTTTCTGGTTCCTTTCAAAACAAGGCAGGAATACACGTCTGGCATGGGAACTTCTGCTCACAGCCCCAGACCGGAAGTGCGACCGACGCGCCACCACCGCACCGTGACGTCACAGAGTTGAGTTCGTGTATAATGTGTATCAGTATAGTCCTACTAATTGGCTTAGCCAGAATGTGCACACAAAGACTGCAGCATTTTTCTTTGTGAGTAAAGGAAGTGGCCCCATCTCGAATAGTGATGCAAAACTATCAATAATTTGGGTATTGATAGTATAGATCGATAGTGTTGAAAAACCACTGATAGTACTATCGATAGCGAAGAAATGGCAGATATTCAGCAATGAATATTTTTAAGCTTGTTGCCTTTTCTCAGATCTGTTTTAATTGAGGTAGATGTGAATACTAGCCACCCTTAAAAATTTCAAATGCTACATGGTCCAATAAGCCGTGAATTAATCAACTTATTGTGGTGTTGATCCACTCATCTGATGCCCACCAAGCACCACAAATAAACCGCGAAGGTGGCATCAACTTCTCTGTCACCACCGTTTTTCAAAAATTGTGTAAAGTTTAAAAACAAATGCCCTGTATGGCACATGTTCACTTTCCATTTGCAGGTTTGAGCTTTACTCAGACTTTCTCAATATTTTCAGCAGTCAGGTAGGAATCAAAAGCTCCCTGATGATTGCACTAGGGTATATCAATCTTGTGAAATAAAAAGCGATGACTTTATTGTCCTCAAATTTTGTTGTGTGCAAGCTAACACTGGTAAGGGAAAGGGGGCCCTTAGTATCGCTAAACACCAATACTCTAGTCAGACATCCACTTGTAGAAACTTCTTTAATAGCCATATGCTTATTCCCGACATAATAAATGTTTTGTGAAAGGCCTTTTATTTTATTTTCTTTAGAAATTACGCTTTTCTAAATGTGTGAACTGCTGTTTTTACCTATGTATTTTGTAACTCAACAGTAGCAGGAGAAGTCTTACCAGATTAGCGAAGTAAAGACTGGAGGGGAGGAGAGCAGACAGGAGGAAACCTCCAACTGTTTGCGAGCAGGGGTGCTTTTCTGTTCTCCCTGCACTGCTAATCTTGACTTACAAAATACTGTAGCTTATTTGTCTCATTGAGAAACTGAATTTATAATCGAACATGAACTCCTGAAAACACTTTTCGACTGTTTTTGTATACTCCGAAAATGCCGAACCCTATTTTATAACCCTTCTGGACATTTTGCGCCCATTCACATTAAGGAAATTGTCGGAATCAACATGCACCAATGTGCAGTGTAGCACGAATGTACAAAGCAATGTTTTTTCAAAGGCGCTCATAAGAGCACTGCAGGAAAGTTGCAATCTGAAGAAAGGGGCTCAATCCCAATGAGGTGAAGCCAACTTTGGGCGTAGACCTTGAGGAAGCTCCTATGAGCACCAATGTGCATGATAGTGCCGATAATTGTGCTTAGCGAGAGTTTTTCCCATTTGTGCCATGACAAACACTGCAGGAAAGTCAAAACCTTGGCAAAGGGGTACTTTATAAAGCAGGTGATGCCAACTTTAGGGTGATCTCTAGTTTGGATGCTGCCCAAATTATTGCACTTTTTGCCAAAAATGTGTTAATTATGTGGAGTTTCTAGAAATTTAGCATAAGAGAGCAGTTTAATCTTGTTTAAACCTACTGAGGAATGCATAAGAGAAATACACTGGTTTGGAACAATTGATAAATAACTTAATACTCTCCGAGTATGTTGAGGGACAGTTTTTAATGGGCCAGAGTTTCTTGTGCCTGAAGTTCGTAACTTTAAAAAGGTATTTCCCAGTTGGTTCTGGGCATGTGCATCTGTTTTGAAGCTTGGAGTGAGTAATCGGCTTATGCTAGTTATGTGTGCTCAGTGAATCTTAATTTCGCTCAAAGTAAAATTGCCAGTTATTCGCCTTTTTTGTTTGGCAACAAACTCGCTGGTTCCATCTGTCGGATAGCCCTTTTAAACTTCCGGTTGATATTTTTTAACACATGTTTCCACCACAAAATAGCAAGAAAATGTTCACTCAGTGTAAAATACAGCCCTTTTGCAAAGAAAACTCTCAGATTTAGACCTGCAAATGATGCAAAACAGTACCTTTACGTCGTACCGGAAGTGTTTTTTGCCTATTCCGACGCTAGCGCCTCCACGTTTCAACTTGCGCGAAAAAGAGTGAATACCGCAGTTGTGAGACGTTCTGCAGAACGGGAACTCGCACTGGTGCTCTGGGGAGGCGGCTAGCTCGTGCATGCCACTGATTGCCACTGTTCTGCCACTGTTCTGCCACTGTTCTGCTCTTTACGCATGCGGTTCACGTTCCAGGTGCCTGCTTATGGATGGCTTTCTGACGATTTTCTTGTTCATGCACATTTATCTGATTTGCTCATTGTACTTAGATTGCATAGCACATTCCTGCTCACGGCATTCGGTCAAATTTTCTCATTCATGCACATTTGGTTTGGCACCAAAATACACATTCAATTGGTCTCATTTTGTACATTCAGCTTGCGGATTTCTGGCATAATTTCACATTAAAGTTGCATTGAATTGCTTATTAATGCACATTTTTTCCGTGCCAAAATGAATGAGATTTCAGTTCTTTTTCCAGCAGGGAAGCCTTTGCTTAGATTTTTACATACAAGTCTGACAGTTAAAATACAATAAACAACAAATGTTTTGGCCAGTATGCCATCTAGAAAAAGTTATCAAACTTCACAATGATGGAAATATAATGCCTTATGCGATATTACTGGGACAGTCACGAGCAGAGGATGTAAGCAAAGTAAAGGGGTATCTCAATAAAAAGGTATTTCGGGAGCTTTGGGTAATTGCAAATTTGAAATGTAAGTTTTTTTTCTTTTTGATTACTAACGTTCACTTTTGAGCGACATATATTTTGAAAACATTGCAAAATGAATAAAAGTGTGATGATTATCTTTTTTCTAACGTTTTATGGACTAACATATCATTTCGTGTTTGTGATCAGCGTAATAAAAGACAGCGTCATCGGGATCGTTGTGAAGTGTATTGCAAGGGCGGTGAGATCATATCCGATCTGCGTCCAGAGCACATGACATCCGTATTTGATCTGCCCCTGCCAGTTGGGTGCATGTATCCACAGGTAATCTGCGGATATGTTGGGCTCTGGGCATCCGCTACAACAAATAATGGCATCATCCTGAGCGAAGTGTACTGCACAGGCCTGGGCATCATAATTGCTGAGCTAGGATGGCGGGAGATTTAGGGAAGACCTGCACGAGCAGGTCTCGCTACTTGTGTGACGATATCACATCTGTGTGTTGACATGTTGTCCAATGCGCAGTTGGGATTCACTTCTTAAAAATTACTTGGCCTCCTTTGCGAGCCGATTTGTGCAAGACTGCAAACATACTGAAGATATGATTTGTAGAAGAAATCACTCTCAGCGCTTTTTGGATTTTTAGACCAATGATAATACGCCATTCGCTAAGACTGTTACTGTTGGCCAGCCTAAGACAATCAATTACCAACGTTGGTAGACCATTGGCTAAGACAGGCAAATGTTGGCCAGCCTAAGCCAATCGATTGCCAACGTTGGTAACCTATTGGCCAAAAGAGGCCAATGTTGGCCAGCCTTAGCCAATCAATTACCGACGTTGGTAACCGACTGGTTAAGACAGGCCAATGTTGGCCAGTTTAAGCTAATCTATTGCCAACGTTGGCAAGCCATTTGACTAAAACAGGCCAATGTTGGCCGGCCTAAGCCAATCAATTACCAATGTTGGTAACCCATTGGCTAAGACAGGCCAATGTTAACCAGCCTAAGCGAATGGATCGCCAATGGGCGCGTTAAGTCAGCGTTCCTTTACTCACTCCGTCGCTCCGAATTTCATACTCCGAACGCAGGAACTGAACGGCGCACGGCGTACAGGAGCGTGACACGCAAAAACTTTCGACAAGCCGCAAGAGTTCCTTCCGACCGCACGGTTATGACGAACCCGGCATCTCGTGGATACGGGTGGCAGAGGCCAATATTATTTCGGAGACAAATTAGTTAAGGCCCGTGTGGAGTGTCAGGGTGTAAAGTAAATAAAACGGTGACGTTGTGAAGTTTCTACGAACGTTTTAATATTCCTGAAAGGTTTGAAAAATCGCTTCGAGCACATATGTGTAAAGTTACCTTGGCCGATCTATTTACTGACAATGCATACTGTTCATATTTCAATTGAAGACAATTAACATTCTTGAACCCGCTTGTCGACGCAGGAAACCCTCGAACTTGTCAGATATTTCGTGGCTTGTCTTGCAGCGCGAGACGGAAGCCGTCAGTGTGCTACGCCGAGACCGGCACACCGTCGTTCAATAGATAGCACGCCAATAGGCCATTTGCTATATTACCCAAGCATCAAGGAGAATGCGGGGATTGGTGTTCCACGCGGCACATGCGCACGCCTTCACCGTATAAAATATTTAAAATAAATAACCAAAATAAAGCGTTGACGAACGCGCGTGCAAGCTGCAATTTGTTTTAGGTTTTTGGTTTAGAAAATTTTCTACTGCTGAGACCAGCACGTGCGGCGCGTGGAACACCAATCCCTGCATTCTCCTTGATGCTTGGGTAATATAGCAATAGGTCTATTCGTTTTCAGGCGAGATGCATGAACATGATATGTTTCGGCTTTCCAATCGGAGTATTTTGATTCACTGGGCCAATTCGTTGGCTGGGCTAAGCATCCTAAAAAGGGCAGCGGTCCGACTGTCTTCTCATCTCAAAAACGTTTCTGTCGCTGTGTTGTCGGCACGCTACCGTTCGATAGATGAATTCATTTTCAGGCGACATGCATGAACAAACCTTTTCCGCAGCGCTAACATGTTTCGGCTTTCCCATCGGAGTATCTTAATTTTGTATCAGAATTAACTGCTGGGCTAGTTGGTAATGCATTATAGAGGACGGGAGGCACTCACTTGATTGAATGACGTTTTAGCGAACGTCCACGTTTCACCAAACGACACTTTAGCGAATAGTCGGACGCCGCGAAGCGGCGTTTTCAGGTGGGCCAAGTGGTTTCACATTTGTGTAATGAGCCGCCGCAGAGTGTCGCCGCGAAGCGGCGAAAGTGCAGCGCGACGGATGGGTTAACGCGCGTCCCCGTTATTCGCTAAAATGTTGATTCGCTCAAATGTCGCTGTTCGCTAAAACGTCATTCGCTCATGTGATATAGACCCGAAAATACACGTGACAAGTAGAACTCGAGAGTGCTTTGTCCTGTTCTTCTACTTGTCCGTGTCTTTTGCACTCTTGTCCTCTATAATATCTATTCGCTGGGCTAAGCATTACAAAACGGGAAGCGGTCCGAATGTCTCATCATCTCGACAACTTTTTTGTCGCTGTGCTATCGACACGCTACTGTTTGATAGACGAATTTGTTTTCAGGTGAGATGCACGGACAAACCTTTTCCGGAACGCTATAATTGCTGTCTAATTGGCTTTCAAATCAGATCGTTTTTACCTACTGGATTAGGCACTAATCAACTGAAAAGAGCAGCGGTCCGGCTACGCCTTTCGTCTCGACGGTCTCACCAACAGCGCAGCCATCTTGTTAGCTTACGTGACGTCACGGAGCGCGAAGAAGTCTCTCGCGCTCCGAGAAATACCCGGTGCACGAAGAGTGCTCTCGAGTGTCAGTCTCCGGCGGCACTCCTGTACGTTTAGTGAAAGGAGTGCAAAACTCTCGCGCTCTGGAGCACGGACATAACACGACCAATATGTTGTCAAGACACTGGCTAAGACAGGCCAGCCAATGCCAATTGATTGCCAAGGTTGGTAAGCCACTGCCTGAGACAGGCCAATATCAAGCCAATCGATTACCAATGTTGGTAACCCCTTGGCTAAGACAGGCCAATGTTGGCCAGCCTAAGCCAATCGACTACCAATGTTGCTCACCCATTGGCTAAGACAGGCCAATGTTGGCCAGCCTAAGCCAATCGATTACCAATGTTGGTAGCTCATTGGCTGAGACAGGCTAATGTTACCCAGCCTAAGCCAATCGATTACCAATGTTGCTAACCCATTGGCTAAGACAGGCCAATGTTGGTCAGCCTAAGCCAATCGATTACCAACGTTGGTAACCCATTGGAAAAGGCAGGCTAATGTAGGCCAGCTTAAGCCAATGGCTAAAACAGGCCAATGTTGGCCAGCCTAAGCAAATCGATAACCAACGTTGGTAACCCATTGGCTAAGACGGGCCAACGTTGGCCAGCATATGTCAATGAATCCCCAACATTGGCACTACAATGGCTGCAATGGTCCAACATTGGCCCATCGTCTGTCAATTGAATTCCAATATTGGCCCGACGTTGTGTGCTGCCTGGGTATGGTACCAGCACTGACGTTGGTTAGTAGAAGTGCCAGGCAAGCGAGTGTTTTGCTGTTCGACTTTGTCTCGAGTGTTTTGCGGTAGTGTCCTCCGACCGTAGCGTCCCTCTTTAAGACTCGTGCCGCATGTTTTTTGACTCGCGACTGAGGTCGTATCTTTTCTTTTCCATACGCGTGCGTAGGCCGTAACCAAGTCAGAACTTTCACGCTGGTGGTCGTTGTCGGGAGCAGGTAGATGGAACCTAGAATGAGCCGTCTCGTGGTGAACCGACGAAAGGCCAGTTGAGTAGACGTCCATCATATTGTCCGCTTTTTGGGCAAATGTCAGAATGGAGTCCGTGGTTTCCGTGGTTAGGAGCATCGAAACTTGCTGAGGAAGACGCTGGAAAAGAAGTTCACGCATGATGGACGCATTCATCGTCGCTGCTTTGTCTCCGAGTACTTGCTCCCTTCGTCAGAGGAGTTCCGTGGATTTTCTGTCGCCCACCAATTCCGCGGTCAGCAGCTGCTAAAGATGTCGGGGCTCAGATTGTGTTGTACGCCGTATCAGCTCAGTGCGCAATGTCTGGTCAGGTTCGTTCTCTTGTGGGTACCATAAGATGTCGCGGATTACGGCTGCCGTCGACTGCGAAAGAGCGGGGTCTACGTAATTGAACTTCATAAGTGACGGTGAGACTCGGTGCTTCCGGAAGACGGATTCGATGGACAAGAACTAGAGCTCAGAGTCTGAGGACCAAAACTCTGGAATCTTAATCGGGGCGGTGGTGGCTCCTACCGTGGGCCTGGCCGAGGAAGTCGCGTCGCCTGAACAACCATCGTTGGAGAAAGGCGGTGGTATGTGCAGCTCACCTCAAACCCAGAGTAAAGAAGGTTGTCAATGTTACTTATTTCAGGTCACCAATATGTAGCGTTGAGGCTAGATAAATGTTTAATACACTATTTTAAAATAATCTAGTCAGAACAACCAGCCCCGACGAGATCGGTTCCCAGAAACCTCCAGTCTAGATATCTGCTCTTCTTCGCCCGCTTCGGGCTTGCCATTCACTACATCTTCACTATCGCTCTTTACAATAGTCAGTCCAAGAACAAAAGATGTAGTACAAGCGAGTGTTCTTGTACTCAAACACAAGGCACAGGACAAACAGTAGCTACCATTTCATGCACAGCACTCACGAAATATTATTAGTCATGATAAGTCTGTATCCACAGTCATCGCAGTATTTCTTCCAGACATGTATGTAACGAGTTACAACTAACAGATTACTTTTGAACAATTCAATTTTATTGTACGTTTTTAGCACTTCAATTACATTTTTTTCAGGGGTGTGCGAATATTGAAATTTTCGAATACGAATCGAATACGAATAAGACAAAAAACGGGCTTGGAATATCGAATCGAATATCGAATTTGTGTCTAGTAATAAAAAAAAGAAAAAAAAGAGGTAAGAGCAGGTTTTATTGCCTTTTTTAAAATAAATCAATGCAACTGCAATTTACTGGACTGCATCAGGCTAAACATACTCCTAGTAATGCACTCATTACAAATTATAATGTAGGAAAATTAACTGCTCAACGTGTTCAGAAAGTACGCGCTCCCTACGCGCCGTGACAACATTTCCGCCAGTAGAAAAGATCATTTCACTTGGAAAACCTGCGAAATTTCACTAAAGTCCAAAGAAGTTTGACTTATGGACAGTGTTGCCCGGCTGCTACACGAATATTTCGAATTTCGGAAAACAAATAATTTAGAAAGTAGTTTTTTTATATTTATAAAATGGTTACCAATGTTTACGCCATATAAAAGCGAAAATATGCGCTTTTAACCTTTCGTTAGTTATTAATGGGAAGCAGTGATGCCAATAAACCCAACAAATATTGCACTTTACCTGCGCCAATTGAAATCAACTATACCCGTTTTTACTTCAAGAAAAAAGGAAGGTTTGCTCCATGTTCATAAGCCGCGCGAAGTAGTTCTTACAAGATTTGGTTGTCGGAGGCAGAAGCGATGCTTTTGGCGTTTGAAACGCATATGTCTTGATTATATAGCACATATCTAATCTAAAATATACCTACATATATCTTGATTCTGCACGCAAAGGGGATAATTAGTAGTGCTCCGCGATGAGCCGTACTTTTTTTTACAACGGTTCTTGAGTTAAAAATGAGTATAGATTTCTTTTTTTTTTTGCGAATGCTTACAAAAGTTGAATTTCAGTTGAACCTTTGTCGAACATCATGTTGAAAGTTCGAAAAAGTCGAACTTGGTCGAACCCGAACCTGGCCAGGTTCGCGACATTCCTTGTTTTGACTGCGCCGGAGTGGCAGCAATTGTTGTCGATGGCGATGCAATGTTCTGCGCGGACCTAGCTTTTTCTTTTTTTTTTAATGTTCAAACATTTATATTAGATAACACACTAAAGATTTGTTTTATATA
>JABSTQ010004444.1:0-51824 GCA_013358835.2 Ixodes persulcatus | reverse complement strand
TGTTCGAAATTTCGGAAACAGCCAGAACTGGAAGAGTTTCGTGGAGAGCTGCGCTGTTTGGGCTCTTCGAAGGAGTCTTGGCACTGTTGTGTCCAGACGAATTGAACTTGCTTCTCCAACAATTTGTGAAGCGGGGCCGCGATGCCGGCAAAGTTTGCCACAAATTTCCGGTAGTACGAGGCAAGTCCTAAGAATGAGCGAAGATCCTCGACGCTTAAAGGCTGTGGCCACTTCGAGACCTTTTCTGTTTTCGTCTCGTCGGTTCCGATTCCCGTAGCCGAAATTTTGTGGCCCAGGTACAAAACGCTGTTGCTGAAGAAACGGCACTTTGAAAGTTTCAACTTGAGACCTGCATCTCTCAACGCCTTCAGAACTTGTCGAAGGTGCATGACATGTTCGACTTCCGTTTTGCTGAAGATGATAAGATCGTCGAGATAGCAAAGACAGAAGTCAAATTTTCCCACGATCATTTGCATCAACCGTTGAAACGTCGCAGGAGCGTTGCACAGCCCAAATGGAAGGACATTAAATTCGAAAAGTCCTTGATGGGTGGCAAACGCGGTTTTCTCTCGAGACCCCGTCGACATCTCCACCTGCCAATATCCTGACGCCAGATCGATGGTGCTGAAATATTTAGCACCGTTCAGGGCTTCGACAGTGTCATCGATCCTAGGTAGTGGATATGCGTCCTTGTGTGTGACCTCGTTCAGCCGACGGTAATCTACGCAGAAGCGCAAGCTTCCGTCCTTCTTTTTCACCAGAACGACTGGCGCAGCCCATGGGGTGTTCGAAGGACGAATTACTCGCGTGTCCAGCATTTCATGCGTTTTCGCGGTCACAACTTCGCGGCGGTTTGGAGGTAAGCGGCGCGGGGCTTCTTTGATTGGGCCTGCTGCACCAGTGTCGATCGAATGCGTAAGAACTGATGTGCTCCCCAAGTCCCAATCACCTTGAGAAATTATATCCTCGAAGTCAAGAAGCGTACATTCGATGAGTTTTTGTTGATCACCCCGGAGGTGTTGTGATGCGGAAAGCTCATCTTGCAGCGAGGTGAGTGTCCATTTCTCTCGTTTCGTCGCAGAGCAGACGCTGTCTCGTGCCGCCTGCGCGTGCCTCTTGTCAAGTGGAGCAGCCAAGTACTCGCCTTCAGGGTGGTCAAAAGCGTGCAGGGTTCCGAGACTTGTACCCTTGAATAAGGTGACCGGCTCTTCGGAATGGTTGATGACACATACTGGTAGATTATTGGACACTGTCAAAACGCTCCAGGTGACTTCAGTATTCTTTTTCACGAGGAGATCCGGGCGAGGTTTGAGAAGTCCAGCACCGAAGTCTGCCGTAATCGGTGAAATGGTCCCGAGAACGATGGTTGCGGTCCTCGGTGGCAGGACCGACGTGACAGAAAGCTGAACTCTTTGGGTCTGGGCACACGGGCTCTCTACTTGTCGTTCGAGTTTTCTTTCGCTGCAGTCAACCCGGAATCGGTGTTTTATTAAAAAGTCCAGTCCCAGGACGAACTCATGTAGGATGCCGGGAATAACAATGACAGGATGGCTCACCGAGAGATCTGCAACCTCAATGTTTAAGCTGCATGTTCCCCAAACTTCGAAGGCGGCGCCGTTAAGGCCAATGACTCCCTCTCGGTGAGTGAACTCAAGGTCAGGGTTGTCGTGCGAGAGCTGAAGCCACTTGTCGCCTCGTAAAATGGTCGCTGACTACCCGGAGTCAACAAGCATGTTCATGAAAATTCCGCCCACTTTCCCCTTTACTGTTACTTGGGGGTGCGGAACAATTCCCTGATTTCCACGTTTTACAATTGTAGGGTTTTCACTTCGCAGTGGCGCAAGCTGGTCAGAGTTTGCACACGATCTTGCAAGGTGGCCAGTACCGCCACACTGAAAACATCGTAGTCGCCTCCTAGGAGTGTTTCCGCGGGAAAAGCTTTGGCCGTGCTCCTGGAAGAGACTCTGCGACTCGATCAAACTGTTCACTGTGGCGCGAAGGTCGGCCACGCTGCTGGTCAACGCCGCAATGGGATCGCCTGTGGGTCGTGTAGTGGCTTCTGAAGTGTTACCCACGGCGGCGCACTGTATTGGTGTCCCCGTACCCGCAGACAGTTGCCCAATGGATGTTAGCCTTGAGGCTATCTTAAGAGCTTCCTCAAACGTTGCGGGGTCAGCGGCGAGGACTTTGTCATGCAGCTTAGATTGGAGACCCACAATAAACTGGTCCCGTATCATCGGGTTGCCCACCTGTAGGGACACCTCTGGATACGCCTGTCCAAAAAGGTCCACAAGGTCGTAGGCGTAGACGTCTAGGGCTTCCGTGGGTTGATGACCGCGGGACCGAAACTGTGCCGCAGACACAGCACGCTGGCCCGCCGACGCCAAACGAAGCGTCAACGCCTTCACTAGTGCGGGTAAAGTGGCCTTGTCTTGGTCGGGAAGATGCTCGAAGACGCGGAAGGCCCATCCTCGGAGGCGTGTCGGCAGGTACACCAACTTTTTGGCGTCGTCCCAACCGTTGGCTGCCGCGCAAGCGGAGAAGAGCTTTGCCCATGACTCAAAGCTTCCCTCACCGGTGAAGATGTCCGGGAGAACGGGGAATACAGGTTTGGTGGCCATCCCACCGCTGCCACCAATTGTAACGTGATGGCCAAAAAGCGACAGCGCTCGGTCTTAGGCTACCATTTTTATATCTATTCGCGTTCTTCTGGCACACGCTCCCAGAGCGCGCTTCTTCTTCTTTGCCGTGGCGATACCAGCGATCATCACAGTTCTTATGGTATCTGCAATTAATATCGGTTGAGAGTGAGGTCAGTTTTAAATTTTGATTTGTATATATTGCCGCGCGCGCAGCTTGCCAAGTAGGAAGCGCGAGCGTGGCCTAACGGTTATAGCGCCTGCCTCCCACGCGAAAAGCCAGGGTTCGACTCCTGGCCGCGGGGACGCCTTTTGTTGACATCTATCTAATGTTCTGGTAAATTCGAGGACCATGTTGCTTGTTCGAGTTTAGAAAGTTCTACACGCCGAACCGTCTACGCCGATTATTCCAGAAGCTCACGCGTGTACATAAGGGGCTTCGCGTAGCGAGCCATGGTCAGTTTCGCCTCAGCGCTCGATCCCGCTGCTTCGCCGCCTTCGACGCCACGCGACGCTCTGTTGTTATCTTTCTTCTTTCTCTTTTTTTGGGCACAAGTTCGCCCCATTAAACGTTCAGTTCACTCAGTCACTCGCCGCTTCCTCACTTGTCATTCGTGACAAATTGGTGGAGGTGCTGGGTATCGCATGCCCCTGCCGCGTACCCCTCCGAGGGCCCGCAGTGCAAGTCCGACGCCAAGCCCCCAAGAACCGAACGAAGACCAGACCGGGAACCGATCAAGCCGCCGGAACCTTGGCCTACCCCCGGAATTAGGACCCTTACCACCAAAGACCAGGCAAGCAAGGAGGACGACGATGGCCAACCAGTCGGAGACCCCGGCCGCTTCTGCCGTCGTATACCTGCCCGTCGCACCCCGGACTCCGACGCCATTCCACGGGGAGATCCACGAGGACGTTGAGGATTGGCTACAACATTACGAACGAGTGGCCCGCCATAACCAATGGACACCGGAACAGTGCCTTCAGAACGTCTACTTCGCTCTGGAAGGCACGGCACGCACCTGGTTTGAAAACCACGAAGCGTCGATTTCGTCCTGGGAAGAATTCCAGGCCGAGCTGCGACGCACCTTTGCCAACCAACAGCGACGACAGCGTGCCGAAGAACTCCTGCGAGCGAGAAACCAAGGGCAGACCAAGAGCGTCACAAGCTTCGTCGAAGACGTTCTCCACCTGATGAATCGCGCCGACCCAAACGCTCCCGAAGAAAAAAAGCTGCGGGTCTTGATGCGCGGCGTAAAGGAAAACATCTTCGGAGGCCTTGTTCGGAGCCCGCCTACCACCGTCGAAGGCTTCATCACGGAGGCCACCAACATTGAACGTGTCCTTCAAGCTCGTGCCGCCCACTATCATCGAGGTCCCGGCGTCGCTGCCTTTTCGTCTTCCAGCTGCAACAACACGGACATCCGCGAAATAATCCGGGACATCGTCCGTGAAGAGCTGAAGAAGCTGCTACCGGCCGCCGAACGTCCAGCTTCACTCTCGATCGCCGAGATGGTTCGAGAAGAGGTCCAGCAAGCGCTCCAGCCAGACGTTCTCGCCGACGCCGCACCGGAACCACCAGCTGTGACCTACGCCGCAGTTGTTCGTCGTCCGCAGCCTCCTGTCACCCGGCAGTACCCAGCTGCACCCAGACGAGAAGTCTCTTCGCCGCAGTACACTCCGCGCCAAGAGCAGCGTGGACCTCGAAAGACCGACGTGTGGCGCACGGATGACGGACGTCCGGTTTGCTTTCACTGCGGGGAGGCTGACCACGTTTACCGAAGGTGCCCCTACCGCCAGCTCGGCCTGCGAGGATTCGCGCCAAACGACCGTCGTCCTCGTTTTGGAGAACGACCAAGAGACATCGAGGAATACCTCCGTCGCCCTCCGTCACCAGCGCCAACAGCACCACGAGGTTCCCGTTCTCCATCCCCCCGACGTTCCGCATCGCCTCTCCGTCGGTCGCGCCATGAGAGCCTGTCCCCCCTATCTCGTCGAGAAAACTAAGTGCGGCAACGCCCGGAGGTGCCGTTGCCGAAGACGACCCAAGTAAAGAGCCTCCAAGAACGCCGGAGCGCTCCCACTCTCTCGACGCCACGCACCCCGACGACGCCCCTGCAACGGTGTCAAACCACCTAAACGTCGCCATCGACGGCCACGACGCATCAGCACTCGTAGACACCGGAGCAGACTACTCAGTCTTGAGTGGGAGGCTCTCCCGCCGCCTTCGAAAAGTCATGACGCCGTGGGATGGACCTCAAATACGAACCGCCGGAGGACACCTCATTACACCAGTCGGGAGATGCACTGCTCGAGTCGAGATCCACGGTGAGACGTGCCCTGTGAAGTTCGTCGTTCTACAAGACTGTTCCAGAGACGTCATCCTCGGCATGGACTTTCTGTGTGAATACGGCGCCGTCATCGACCTTGGTGAGAACAGATTGACGCTGCGCAAGCCTGTTCCACCTTCAGAGAAACCCCAAACAGCGTCAGCCGCCATCCGAGTCGCTGCCGCCCACGTGAACCTGCCGCCGCGATCAAGTGTTGTCGTACCCGTCGTGACCAATGCAGCTACCTGCGGCGAAGTTGTTCTTGAAGGCAACCTTCAATTGCTCCTGGGAAGAGGAATAGGCATCGCAAGAGGAGTGACTAAACTTCAGGATAGGCGCACCGTGGTGCTCGTGACAAACTTTCGACAAGAAACGCAACACCTCACAAAAGGTGCTGCTGTGGGCCACGTCGAGGAACTTTGGAACTCCGCCGAAATCGCCGTGATTGATGAAGAATCATCGCTACCTCAGCAAGACATTACGCCGCCAGCGCAGCTTGACATTGACCCCAAGATTCCAGGCCCGAAACGACGGCAGCTGAGTGACCTCCTCGCCGAATACAGCAACTGCTTCGCGACGTCGTCGAAGGTGCGCCAAACCACCGTTGCGAAGCATCGCATCGTCACCGACGACGACGCGCTCCCTGTGCACCGATCGCCGTACCGAGTCTCCATAAAAGAACGGGAGGTCATCCAACAGCAAGTGGAAGAAATGCTGAACGACGACATAATCCAGCCTTCAAGCAGTCCGTGGGCCTCTCCAGTCGTGCTGGTTAGGAAGAAGGACAGAACGCTTAGGTTTTGCGTGGACTACCGGCAGCTGAACGCGGTAACGAAGAAAGACGTCTATCCACTCGCCCGCATCGATGACACGCTAGACCGCCTGCGCCACTCTCGATACTTTTCATCGATGGACCTGAAGAGCGGCTACTGGCAGATTGAAGTCGACGAACGGGACCGAGAGAAGACAGCTTTCGTTACGCCAGATGGCCTGTACGAGTTCAAGGTCATGCCTTTCGGCCTATGCACGGCGCCGGCAACGTTCCAGCGTGTCATGGACACAGTACTGGCAGGGCTGAAGTGGCAGAGCTGTCTCGTCTACCTTGACGACGTCGTAGTGTTTTCAAGTGACTTCGACGAGCACTTGCGACGACTCCGAGCTGTTCTCCAAGCCATTCAGACCGCCGGACTCACACTCAAGCCGTCCAAGTGCCGGTTCGCCCATGACGAACTGAAGTTTCTAGGCCACGTGGTTAGCAACAAAGGCGTCCGCCCAGACCCCGAGAAGACTCGCGCCGTCGCGGCATTTCCAGCGCCGACAGACAAGAAGGCCGTGCGAAGGTTCCTTGGACTTTGCGCCTACTATCGACGCTTCGTTCGGGATTTCGCTAAAATTTCCGCACCGCTCACAAACCTCACGAAGGACGCCGAGAAGTTCGAATGGGGCGAGGAGCAGCAGCAGGCATTCGACGAGTTGAAACGACGACTCCAGACTCCTCCTGTGCTTGGTCATTTTGATCAGGATGCGGAAACCGAGATTCACACGGACGCAAGTAACGCGGGACTCGGCGCAGTACTAGTCCAGGTGCAAGAAGGCTTCGAGAGGGTCATCGCCTACGCAAGTCGGACACTGTCCAAGGCGGAGAAAAATTACTCCACGACTGAGAAAGAATGCCTTGCGGTCGTCTGGGCAATCACGAAGTTTCGTCCGTACTTGTACGGGAGCCCGTTCCGCGTGGTGACGGACCACCACTCGCTTTGCTGGCTTGCGAACCTCAAGGACCCGTCAGGACGCCTCGCTCGATGGAGTCTCCGATTACAGGAGTTCAACATGACTGTGGTCTACAAGTCAGGCCGCAAGCCCAGCGACGCCGACTGCCTGTCCAGAGCCCCCGTCGAAACCCCTTCCGGCTGCAGCGACGACAATGACGACGAGTGCTTCCTAGGAGCAGTCAACACCGACGACATGGCACGACGTCAACGGGACGATCCTGAGCTGCGCGCATTAATCGAGCACCTGGAAGGGGGAGTACCGTGCCCCGTGTTTTCTCACGAACCCTGCCGACTTTCGCCATTCGACAGGGTGTGCTCTACAAAGAAAACTTCAGAAACAACAACTCGCCGTGGCTGCTGGTAATCCCGGCCGACCTTTGAGAGGAGATTTTTCAAGCATGTCATGACGACCCGACGTCCGGACACCTTGGTTACAGCCGGACACTGGCCCGTATTCGTGAAAAGTATTACTGGCCCAAGCTCCCCAAAACCGTCCACCTCTAGACCCGATCCTGCCACGAGTGCCAGCGACGCAAGAAACCGCCGACGAAGCCGGCAGGTCTCCTGCAGCCGATTCCTCCGCCAACTACACCGTTCCAGCAGATCGGAATGGATCTACTTGGTCCTTTTCCGCCGTCGACCCTGGGAAACCGGTGGATAATCGTCGCCACAGATTATCTCACGCGGTACGCAGAAACAAAAGCCCTTCCTTCAGGGACTGCTGTGGAAGTCGCCAAGTTTTTCATCGAGTCCATCGTTCTCCGGCACGGCGCTCCGAAAGTTCTGATTTCAGATCGCGGATCATCGTTCATGGCACAGATGACCCAAGAAATCCTCCGGCTCAGTCACACCAGCCATCGTCGTATCACTGCGTACCACCCGCAGACCAACGGGCTGACGGAGCGACTCAACAAGACAATCGCCGACATGATCTCTATGTACGTCGACGTAGAGCACAAGACGTGGGACGAGGTGTTGCCCTACGGCACGTTCGCCTACAATACGGCGGTTCAAGAGACCACTGGATTCACACCTTTCCAGCTGGTACATGGTCGGAAGGTAACGACCATGCTGGACGCCATGCTGCCCCATGAGCCATCTGACAGTGAGAGCGACGACGCCCAGGCGGTTGCTCAACGGGCCGAAGAAGTCCGGCAGCTCGCCCGACTCATGATTCAAGACCAGCAACGCGTCGACGCGGGCCGCTACAACCTTCGTCGCAGGGACGTCCACTTCCAGCCAGGAGACAGAGTGTGGGTGTGGACGCCCATCCGCCGCCGTGGCCTCAGCGAAAAACTCTTGAAGCGCTACTTCGGACCCTACAGAGTGCTTCGTCGACTCGGGGATCTGAACTACGAGGTGATGCCCGACGGAACACGGACTTCATCACGCCGCCCTCCACGACCAGAAGTCGTCCATGTCGTGCGCATGAAGCCGTACTACGCTCGATAGGACTGTGGACATTATGTGTTCCAAATGACTCTTTAGCTTACCGTTCTTTTTTTTTTTGTTTGGTTTGTTTTGTGCTGCATCGGGGCGATGCACTTTTTAAAGGGGGGAGTAATGCCGCGCGCGCAGCTTGCCAAGTAGGAAGCGCGAGCGTGGCCTAACGGTTATAGCGCCTGCCTCCCACGCGAAAAGCCAGGGTTCGACTCCTGGCCGCGGGGACGCCTTTTTGTTGACATCTAATCTAATGTTCTGGTAAATTCGAGGACCATGTTGCTTGTTCGAGTTTAGAAAGTTCTACACGCCGAACCGTCTACGCCGATTATTCCAGAAGCTCACGCGTGTACATAAGGGGCTTCGCGTAGCGAGCCATGGTCAGTTTCGCCTCAGCGCTCGATCCCGCTGCTTCGCCGCCTTCGACGCCACGCGACGCTCTGTTGTTATCTTTCTTCTTTCTCTTTTTTTGGGCACAAGTTCGCCCCATTAAACGTTCAGTTCACTCAGTCACTCGCCGCTTCCTCACTTGTCATTCGTGACAATATCAAATGCATTGTTCCTCTAACGATTTCTTCAAGGTTTACAGTTAAACTAGATTCTGAACTTTGACCGGCTAAGATTTCACCATTAAATTCTAGTCTCACTACATTAGGAATAATATATTCAAGGAAAGCACTTTTTCCGGCCAAAATTGATCATACAATATTATGAAATTATGGTTAATCTACATACATTAAGCAGGAGAGTGTTATTCATAATTATATGTGCTGTATATTTAAAAAAAAAAATCATAGTACGATGGAAAACCCTATTTATTATACATAATCGAAGGTATGTCTCCAAAACATCGACAACTCGCCAAGTTTAGAATAAAATTATATATATATGTATCAGCCCCGTAAAATACTTGTTTTCATCACAGACTACTCAACATCCAGTATAACCCGCAGTACTCTTATGAATGATAAGATAAAGGAAAAGCGGACTAAGTAAACAATTTTCCCAGGAAACTTAAAATTGAAGCAAAGGCACAGACGAACGTGAGGCAGCTGTGAAACATTTTTTGTCACTCAATACTCATCGGCTAATCCTTTCCTCTCAAGGATTTTGAGGTTTTCACAGCATGACACATCTTAACTTTATCGGACTTGTTTAACACCTTAAAATATGTTATCGTACATTTAACGAGATAAACTAACAAAAACAATGCGAGGAGATAATTCAGCTTGATAGATGAAACAAATGAATATACCTTTGACACTGTGGATATAGATGGGTCAAGACCCAATCATTTCTTCAACAATTCGTGTTCTATTGATATATGCCAATATAGCTTAAATTAACAGCATCTTTGTTTTTTTTATTTGCCAGTCATAAGTGAGTTTAGTGCACAAACTCAGAAACTGCCTGGCGGTTTACAGTGATTACAAAAACAAATGAATGAAAAAATGAAGAGACTGCCTAACGCAGTGGTGTTAAAATTGTTCCGGCCAAAAATGTGGATCCCACAGAATAGTTTGTGGAATGTAGTTTTGCTTAAGACGCAATTTATTAAAATATGTATACAGTTATTTATATTTAAGTTGATAATTATATTGATAAATATATTTTTTTCGCTAGTAGACCTACATGCATATTTAAAAGTAAATATTAACTCAAATTATTCCTGGTGCAATATCAAAAACGCCAAATCAATGCACTTCGCCAAAAAAAGAAAAAAAAAGAATAAAACAGACATTGCAGCATTTTACGACGTTCCGAGAAAAAAAAAATATTTATACGATTTTCCAAATCACCTTTAAATATTGACGCGCATCCATAAGCCAAAAGGGCCTGCTCCCCGTTGTGAAAGAGGTCAAATAATAAACCACCACGAATTTTTTGCATGAAAGATGTGAACACAAGAACCCAGCTTATTCTTGCATGTCATGTGTACTGTATTTTCTTTCTCTTCTACGAAAGAGTCGGGGCGGCAGTTGCGCGCTGTGGATACGGAAAGCATGCTTGCTGGCGCAAAGATCCGTTCTGATAAAAATCATTATTTAAAAACGCTTCTAAATTGCTTAGTTCGCGGAGAGATATAAAGAGCCGTGTGTGCATTATTTTTTTTAAGGTACGTCAATGTGGCAATCTTCGATGACGCCCATAATGCTTTAACAGTAATTTTAAACTAAATATATAAAATGTAATAACTGAAAAAAAAATTTAACAAACCAAGCTAAACCAAACGTTAATATGTATATTATATAGGTAAGCTGACACAGAGTTGCCAACACGTAATCAACCTTTTATTTATAACGATGGATGTTTTTAAAAGTAATGATTTCGCCGGCGTTCATTCAAGCAGTTTCAGAGGATTTGCGAAAGGTTTCAACTAAACTGTCCGGAAGAAGTGTAAATATTCTTTGTGAAGTTGAAATTATAGGCATAACTTTGTTTTTCTCTTTCATCTGATGTTCTTTTACTGATCCAGCATGTGAATTCATGAAAAGTAAGCGGACGAAGAGTTGTGTTCTCGCCTTTTGTCTGAAGCGGAATGGGATGTTCCAACCCTTTCACAGGCTCTTAATTTCTTCCAGGATTCATCGCCTCAGGATAGCCTTGCTAGGATCAGCCTGATCAGCATAATTCCCCCTTTTGCAATTACACTGCGTTCATTTTGTCATTGTTGGTACCAATTAACTGCACCAAATTTTTAAATTAAAAATGAAGTTTTCACTGCGTGTTTAAGTGCTAGGATATATGTTGCAGTTTTGTTGTTTCGCGTAATCCAAGATATCTCCCCGGCTTTTAATTCCCCCTTTTACAGGTAAACTAAGCTGTACACTGCGTTGCACAACCCAAGGCCCCATTTTGTCATTGTTAGTATTCATAAATTAATTGGTACGTAATATATGATTATGATATTTATCCGTTACTTTGAACACTAATGTGAAATGCCTTTTAATGTGTTTCAGAGTGAAGCATACTTAGAATTAACTCCCGAAAGACACTTGGCGGTTTGCAACTCTATAAAGCCACTTAATTATTTTGTCTCCCGATCTTGGAGGCCTGATGCTCAGGATGTTGTGGTTTTTGTCTCAGGGTAAGGAAATACAACCTAAACCAATCAACATTAATCAAATTACCTTCATGACAAGTATTCTGCTTACTTCCCAACTTGCATGCTTCAAGGACAAGTATACAACGTTTGTTCTTGGCCTGTTTATTTAAAGTACAGATCACAGGAAATTGGAGATTGAAGAGAATGAGAGACTAGCGGTGGCCTAACAAAAAATACGGTTTTATTTTTCTGTGACAAACGTTTTTCACTAAAATAATAGCGACAGGCATCCACTGTGCCATTTCTGATGTCGGGTTTAAGCTGAGAAATTTGAGTCTGCTTTTAAATAAAACTACCTTTTTTATAGACGTTAAGTGTGTTCTATTTACCAGCCATTTCTAGATTTTTGACGTTAGGCCTATTTGGATATGTTATAAGATTTTATTTTAGTTTCTCTGCTTAATTTTATGATTCAGGCAACACTATGTCCTGAAACGTTCGTAGAATCATATCCAAACCGTTTTCAAGCATTGTGAGAGCCGTACTTTTTCGGGCCGTTGGGTGGGATTTGATTTTTTTTCGCCACTCTGAAAAGGCATCTTTAAAATAACCGCTGCAGTACCTTCATTCATTTTTTCCCATATTAAATGGCGTGTCAATGAGTACAATCATACTACTGTTCTTGCATCATGAATAGAAAGAAGAATGCGACACGAGAACTTTTTTAGTCTACGAAATATAAAACGACACATTTTAATGCTCTAATTTAACGAGTGTTATGTATCTCAAGATTTAGCAGGATCGTTTTACGGTAAATTAGAAGAAAACTAAATTCATGAATATGTATACACCTTTTTAGTTTTCAACGCAAAATTGTAATACACGTACGTCCTCTCAATATAGGGGTGGTTACCTTGTCATCCGATTTCAGAACACACAAAGACAAAACAAAAGTGGTAGCTGAATATACGCCGCATGTTTTGTTTTTCCCGACTTTATTCATTGAATGTAAGATACAATTAAATGCTTTTCAGACCTTAGCCCCTCCTTCAGCTTTTATTTGCAAAAAAGAATAGTGGTCTTTATAAAGAAAAAAAAAATAATAATAATATAACTTTCGATAGCAGAAAAGTCGTGTTCAAAAGTATTTTTCAGGCTTAAAAATACCTCGAAATTATAAGGATGGACAAGAATCCACGAGGGAAAAGGGGCCTTACAATATCGTGCAGTTGGGAAAGGTCACACAAGAAAACGCTCAGAATTAATGTTATGATGTAAAATAATAATGACGAATGATGATGATGATGATATGTGTGGTGTTCAAGCGTGTTTCAGTTCGACATTCTGAAACCGTATATCCACTCGTCCTTTTTTTGTTTACTGAACGTTTTAGAAGTGGAAACTTTAGAGAAAGCAGAACCCCAGTACCAGTAAGTTACTATCTTGGGGGCGGGGATGAAGCAAATCAACACGATTAGTAAAGACAGTCACATTAGGCGTATTCGTCACTTCTTCAGTTTATCTACCATTATTAGGCGAGACCTCCGCCACTTTGTTAGAATACTCTGCTACAGATAAACATAATCACTCTGCCTTTCAATGATCCTCTCACACTATCGCCAATTGTTTTAGAGCGCAGCTCTTAGGCGCCGATTTCCGGCTTGAGCGGCGTCGGCGTCGCCGTCGCGTCGCCGTCGGCGTCGGCGTAACGGCGCGGTGCATTATGGGTAAATTTTCCCGAAGGAACCCGAGGTCCTCCCGAGGTCCTTCCGAAGGAACCCGAGGTCCTTCGGGAGGACCTCGGGTGCCTTCGGAAGGACCTCGGGAGGACCTCGAATTCTTTCGGGAGGACCTCGGGAGGACCTCGGGTTCGTTCGGGAGGACCTCGGGAGGACCTCGGGTACCTTCGGTGACCTCGGGGAGGGGGGGGGGGGTCACGTGACCCCCCGAAGTCACGTGACCCCTCTTCCCCGAGGTCACGTGCCCCCCCCGAGGTATCGGCATCCTCATCGTTACTGATGACGTCATCAGTGACGTCACTGATGACGTCATCCGCATCGGCATCGGCATCGCCCCTTATGACGTCATCAGTGACGTCACTGATGATGTGATCGGCATCCGCATCGGCATCGCCATCATCACTGATGACGTCATCAGTGACGTCACTGATGACGTCGTCGTCATCGTCATCGCCACTGATGACGTCATCAGTGACGTCACTGATGTCGTCATCGGCATCGGCATCGTCACGTGACCCCCCAGGTCACGTGACCACCCCCCCCCAGTACCCTTCCCTCCTCCTCCTCAAGAGCTGCGCTCCAATTCGGCGTTACAGGGTGTTGTAAACGGCTTTAATTTTTTTCTGTGCGCTCATACGCCTGCAAACGGTCTCAATACGTCAATGAACAAGCTTTAACTTATTTTTCTTTTACATAACGTTTTGAATCGTAACTCGTACTGACACCAATGCTATGCAAATGCTCAGTGTTTCAGGTCGTGAAACACTTTCCTAACTGATTACAAAATATTTTATGGCGTGAAAGAAATGCTGTCAAAACTCAGTTGTCACTCGCTGAGTAGCACAGATGTACGCGACATGCTCTGGTTTATAAAGTGACTGCTCAACGTGCAATGCTGCCTTCCTTTGACATCACGAAATTGTAAAACGGGTGGAACTTTGAATGTTAGTTATGGCATCACCTTTGTTTAGGATTTTCTTAAAAGTTTTTTTGCTAAATTAAGCAAGATAACCTAATCTTCTGAAACGACTAACGCCGAACTATTAAATAATTGGCGTCTTTTGAGTACTTTGAATGAGTGTTGCTGTACCCTTCAATGCAGGCTGTAGCAGACGCATGCAGATGTATAAGTGGGTTCAGGCAGCACTGCACGGCAGCAAATTCAGATAATAATTTGTTATGGAAGCTCTGGTATTGCATAATCAACTCGTTGTTTTCGGTTTTCATACAGATATACCAGGGTTTTAACAGGTATAGCGTTTTTTGTTTTTAACTGAAAATGTAACTAACACCTAGCCTAACTTTCTGTTTCATACTAATGTACCTATAGGTGTTTGGATAGATGGGAATCTTTCAAACTTTACCGTTTACCGCATAAAAATATTAATCAATTTCTGATGATTTCAAAAAAGGAAATGCGTCCAACGGAATTTGCAAATTCATACATCGTAATATCTTCTGGTACCAAATACTGGACGCGCATTTTATTGTAAATTTGCACATCTCATGTATGCTTTCGTAAAAAAAAACAAAAAAAAAACACACGGGCATTTTAAATTAAGACATTGGGTGAAAACAGCCAGATTTAGAATTTCTGCCTCTGGTGAAAACGTCAATGTTTGGATTTTTGGCATCTGGTATATTTTTGCCAGTAACAAGGCGTTCGAGAGTGCGTAGGTTATTTTGAGCGTGACGTGAACACAACTTTCTGTTCTTCAAAAAGCCAGGTGCAAAAAACTGGTGTCGATGGGTACAAATATTGATGAATGCCAGATATTACATTAGCAACGTAATCAAATTAACAAAGGGCCCAAATTTAGAGCAGGCACGTGTGATTATTATTTTGGAGCGAGCTGTGTTTCTAGTTTCTAAAAACACGTATAACTAACCCACTCTCTTCCATTTTTAATTTTTCTTCAGTTTACCACATAGTGTGCAGCACGAAAAAAAAGGTACGTTGAGTAATTCAATATTTTTATTTAAAGAACGATGGCTGTGTTTTATCTTTTGCACACCTGCCCGGACAATGGGAGGTCCAGAGATGAAATCCTGGCAATGGCGTTCATTCTGACTTGCGGCGGTTTCGTAAAACTCTGATTCATTCGATCAAGGACGGTTCATTCATCTACATATGTTTTGTTATATATATATATATATATATATATATATATCCATATATACATTCCATTTTACGTGCTAATGACAGTACCGTGTTCAACTTTAAATATAATTTAATGAACATAACTCTTAGCTACCCCTTTCTTAGGTTCGGATACCACACCATCCCCCCGACGCATTCTTGAGCTCACCCGGCCTTTGCACGAAGTTTATTTCCGCAATTCTGAAAACATCGAAACATTTATCCTGATAGTAAAATATTTGATATGAGGAAATATATTTTCAGGATGCACTTTTCCCTGTGGTATCTGCTCGTACCGAAAAGTAACCGTTCAATCGGTTGAAGGATTAGACGATGCAACATCTGCATTACTTATTGCCCATGAATTGGGTCACCAGTAAGTATTTTCTCTTAAATCCCTCATCTCAGCCCTACTTAAATAACATTTCGCTCCTGTAGTCATTTAAAAGACCCGTCCGTTCTTGAAATATTAATATCATATACGCACTGTAGCCTATTAACACAAAGGAGGCATGAGAGCAGCAATAAGTTTACATTAAACACTAGGTATCGAGCCGGTTTTTATTCCGGATTTGTTGGGGTTCCGGTTCAATAGATTTGCATTTTGTTCCTGTTTTGTTTTCGTTGAGTCAGGCGATCGAATCAACGGCTGGGTTACCGTTTCCACCATACGCGAACTGGTTCATACCCGGCCATATCTATACATTAGAACATTAGACTGAGTCCTCCCATTCATTTTCGGCGGCTATTGGTGATGATTATGGTGCTTTTAGCACACTAAAATAAAACTTTATTATTGGAAATATTATAACATCACATAACCAGAAACACACGTATAACTGTGTACACAACACTCACTAACTGCCTTAGGTCACCGCGCCTATCACACAATGTAAAAAAAATGATATATATATATATATATATATATATATATATATATATATATATATATATGGTTGAATTCATCTCAACTAAGGCACGAATTTTGGGTCGAATTTTTATTTTTGACGAAAAAAATATATGTTTTGGGGCAATTCCTATAATAAAAGAAAACGCAAACGGCAATTTCGTCGGATTTGTTGTTCTCAAGTTATGGACCGTTGAAGCGGCCAAGGTGGAAACTGACGTTTTTTCAGCTTATCGGAGGTGCCATATTTCACTCCATCCCTTTTTCCTACTTTTTACGCTACATCATGATAACTTTTTGGAAACACTCTAGACATATATTTTTCATGCTAATTAAGCGTCTAGGTCATAACATTCTTAATGATGTCTTTTTTTTATTTGTCAAACCGCCTCTCTGCGACGCTATTTGACGAAGTTCAGCAAGCTGTGCTGTGTGACCTAATCAACATTATTTTATGATGTTTATATCACCGTAAAGCTCCAATTAAGCTCTTTTTTTAGTCTAAATTCAATATTTTTCGAAAGGTATATACTGCGCTACATGTGCCTGAACAACGAAAATTTCGAAAAACTGGCAAGTTTGGAGTCGATTTTCTAAAACAAAACCCACTTTTTATTTCTTTTATTTTTTATTCACAGTTAGTCAATATAGTAGTCTATCAGAAAATACCAATAGAAATTGCAATATAATGTTTGTATGGCCCCCATTAAGACTCGAATCTCGTGCTATGAGCGTTTTGAACGGGACTTCGCACAGGCGCTATGCTGAGCAGAATTCTGGCCTATGTAAGGTTTTCTATTTATTGCTGGAAGTTACCTCAACATCGAACCATAAACATTATTAAATTTGGAGTAGTGTACTTAAAAAAAAAATTACTTGGAAGTCCGTATCCACAAGTGCGGGCACAGCGCTTAATTCCTCCCAATACGGGGGAATGCAGATTGTTAGAGAATTCCTCTAAAACCTTTTGCTTTCGGCTTTGAGTTTGAAATACCGAACTTGACATGTAATTGTCATATTTTCTCATGTCAAACAGATATGCAGTGCATATACATATGTACCAGTTAGTATCTGACGCTTAGGAAGTACGGTTTATTTTGTGCGCGTACGGACTCTTTCGTAAAATAACAAGCATTTCGTAGCGTGTAAAGCTTTAAAAGTGTTAGTCATATGTTTAGGTTTCATTTCTATTTTCAGTGCTTCATGCCGGGCTACTTTGACTTTTTCCTCTTGACTTAAGTTTGTCCGGGAGTCTAGATGTTACGTATCTTCTCCGTCAATACATAGGGCGGAGCTCACACACCTTGCAAAACACGCCAGTGCCAAGTAAATAAATATTGTTAGGATAAATATTGTTGATTCACTGGCTTTTACACTCAGATATTGAGGTAAGTACTAACATTAAATAGAAAACCTTACCTAGGTCGAAATTTTGCTCAGCTGAGCGTCTATGCGAAGTCCCGTTCAAAACTCTCACAGCACGAGATTCGAGTCCTAATAGCGGCCATACAAACAATATATTACTAATTCTGTTGGTAGGTCCTGAAAGATTACTATATTTCCTAACCTTAAATAAAAAATGAAATAAATAAAAGGTGGGTTTTTTTAGAAAATCGGCTTCAAACTTGCAAGTCTTTCTTTAGAAAAACTTGCAAGTTTCAAGTCAAGTTTCTAAAGAAAAAGCACCTTTTATTTCTTTTATTTTTATTTACAGTTAGGTAATATAGTAGTCTGCCAGGATCTACCAACATAAATTGTAATATACTGTTTGTATGGCCGCTATTATGACTCGAATCTCGCTCTGTGAGAGTTTTGAACGGGACTTAGCATAGGCGCTCAGCTGAGCAGAAGTTTGACCTATGTAAGGTTTTCTATTTGATGTTAGTACTTACCTCAATATCTGAGCGTAAACGCCAGTGAAGCAACAATATTTATCCTAACAATATATATTTACTTGGAACTGGAGTCATTTTCAAGGTGTGTGAGCTTCGCCCTACGTATTGATATAGAAGATACGTAACATCTAGACTCCCGGACAACCTTAAGTCAAGAGAAAAAAGTCGAACTATCCCGGCATGAATCACTGAAAATATAAATGTAACCTAAACACATAACTAACACGTTTGAAGCCTTACACGCTAAGAAATGCTTGTTATTTTACGAAAAAATCCGTACGCGCACAAAATAAACCCTTCTTCCTAAGCGTCAGGTAATGAATCGTACATATGTATATGCACTGCATATCCGTTTGACATAAGAAAATATGACAATTACATCTCAAGTTCAGTATTTCAAACTTGAAGCCGAAAGCAAAAGGCCCCAGAGGAATTCTCTAACGATCTGCATTCCCCCCCATTGGGAAGCGCTCTGCCCGCACTTGTGGATAGGGACTTGAAGGTAATTCTTTTTAAGTACACTACTTCAAATTTTATTAATGTTTAGGTTGGTTATTGAGGTAACTTCTAACGATAAATTGAAAACCTTACATAGGCCAAACTTCTACTCAGCAGAGCGCCTGTGCGAAGTCCGTTCAAAACGCTCATAGCACGAAATTCGAGTCTTAATAGCGGCCACACAAACAATATATTACAATTTCTTATGGTTTTTTCTTATAGACTACTCCCTCTCTGTAATGACCCTGGCAAGGGTTAACAGTATTTATAAATAAAAAAAATATGAACTAACTGTGAATAAAAAATAAAAAAAAAAAATAAAAAGTTTTTTTTTTTAGAATATCGACTCCAAACTTGCAAGTTTTTCGAAATGTTCGTTTTTCAGGCACACGTAGCGCTTTATATACTTATCACAAAATATCGAAATTATACTCAAAAGAAAGAGCTTAATTGCAGCTTTATGGTGACATAAAGATCATAAAAATATGCTGATTAGGTCACACATTACAGCTTGCTGAACTTCGTCAAATATCGTCGCAGAGAGGCGGTTTGACAAATAAAAAAAAATCATTAAGAATGTTATGACCTAGACGCTTAATCAGCATAAAAAAGCCTATGTCTAGAGTGTTCCCAAATCGTTATATTGATGTAGCGTAAAAAGTAGGGGAAAGGGATGGAGTGAAATATGGCACCTCTGTTAAGCTGAAAAAAACGTCAGTTTCCACCTTGACGGCTTTAGCGGTCCATAACTTCAGAACAAAAAATCTGACGGAATTGCCGTTTGCGTCTTTTATTATAGGAACTGCCCCAAAACATATTTTTTTTTCGTCAAAATTAAAAATTTGACCCTAAATCCGTGCATTAGTTGAGATGAATTCACCCATATAATCTATATCTATGTATATATATAAACGGAAGAAAACGCACCTGAGACGGTTGTTGGAGTTTTTAAAACATAGTATTGGTAAAGTTGGTCGACGTTTCGGCCTGAGCCGGACCTTTTTCGAGACTGGTACATGTGATGTCAGATTGACGTTCTTGACCACGTCACGTGGTCAAGGAGCGTCAATCAGACATCACAAGCACCAGTCTCGAAAAAAGTCTGGCTCAGGCCGAAACGTCGACCAACTTTACCAATACTATGTTTTAAAAACTCCAACAACCGTCTCAGGTGCGTTTTCTTCCGTTTATACTTTTCGACATCCTGCGCTTCGTTTTATTCTCTCTCTCTCTCTATATATATATATAGTTCTTGTGAATGGTAATACATAAAGTCACGTTGCCATAAGATTTTGTGCTTAAAAACAGTCTGTGAGATAAAATTGCATTGCAAACAATTTCAAAATATGATAATATTTACGCCCAGAGAAGTTTTATTCCCCACGGATGCTTTTTCTAGTTATTTATTCGCGCCGTTCAGAACCTTGTGAACGTGTCTGTGTGTTTGAAAAGAAGCGGACAAGAGAACACCAGTAAGATTTAAAATGTATCGTTAAAACATTGCAACTAATAAGAACGCACATTTAATATTGATGTAGAATGATCGGTTTCAAGTGAAAAAACTGTTACCCGGCTTGAATTGAAACATCCGACTATCCTATGTGAAAAACTACGATGTGAAAAATTCGACTTTTTTTAGAGGTACACACTTCCACGCTTTTATTCACGAACTTTGGCAGTATCTAATATTTGGAGTAATGAAAATGGTCGAGCTACTGACAGTTATACGACTTTATTAAAAACGGCGCAAAAGGACGGTACAAAATTAGAAGGAGCAAAACAAGACAGACGCAGGACAAACCTCGTGTGCCCCTAGTTTTGTGCCTTCCTATTGCGATGTTTTAATAGTGTTGTTCAACATCCAACTAGCGTAGAAATCCATCGTTTTAGAAAATATATGCAATACGCTTAAGGCAGCGTAAGACGCCTACGCTTGAAGAGAGATGGACACCAACGACTCGATATTTCATATAGTTTATGCTATCGGTTAGTACATACTTATTGCGAAAACAAGCAGAAAAGATTGCATTATGGCAATGCATAACAATTGCAAACTTAATTCTGCGTGCGTGCTGATAGCGATTGTGACAGCATCTGGTAATTCTCGACTTATTGGCTAAATACTTACCATCACAAAATCGTGCCGCACTAAAAAAAAAAAAAAGCCAGGCGAAAAAAAACAGAATGCGAGAAAAAGTGCTTTCTACTCGGCGTTATGTGCTTTAAAATTAAAAAAAAAAAAGAATATTAATCAAATCCCGGTTTTGAAAAGGAGACAGGAGAAAAAATGTGCGTTTTTTTTTGTTTGGTGACCCCCATGTCTTATCAGAAACACAAGCCTATGCAACCTGCAGGTCAAAGAGGCGTTTAAAATCAGAACCCAAGTACAGTACTCGCAGGCGAGGCATCAGCGCATTGTACTCATAAAGTAACCTTTAAAAAAAAAAAAAAACAGCGTAACCGGTTGAACGCAAAGAAGCGAAAAGCTGTCTAAGCATTACTTTGAATAAGCATAAAAAAAACGTTTGGAGGTTTTATGTTTTTAATATATATATATATATGTATATATATAGACATAAAACTATTTCGTAGATCATTTCTAAACCATACCGTGCTTCGCCGTACAATGAATTCCGGGGGCCCCTATGAGCCATCACTACAGTCCAGCGCTGCGTGCGTCTAGACTACGCGCATGCTCATCCCAGTGCCACTTTCGAAGGTCATGTGTCAATCACATGACAGTTAATTGAACAGAATGCCTCATAGCACCCTTCAGATCTACCGAAAACTAAGAAATAGCAACACGGGCGATTAGTCTCTGGGACCGCGATGTTAGAATGCGGTGTCGATCTTGTTCCAGTTCGACAGAATTCCGCTCTCTGATTTGGTACTCGAGTCGAGTGCCGGTTCGGATTGAAATCCTGACTATAAAGTACCGTACAGAAGCTTACCGTTTGAAGAGATGTGCTATTTATGCTTTTTCTCCTTTCTTTTTTCTCTTACAACATGCAGATTGGGAATGGCACACGAAGGAGAAGGTGCTGGAAATGGTGGTCTTTCCTGCGGCCCGAATGCGGGACTTGTGATGGCACCTCAAATAATGAATATGCCAGGACGCCCTCTTTTTTCTCGCTGTGTCTATAACCAGATGAAGAGCTGCCTAATGTAAGATATTTTGATATATTGCTCGCAGCTACAATTTCCCCAGATAGTGGATGCTCGTTGAGCATCCGGTTATAACATAACTTTTCTTAATATCAATGCTGCTACGTTTTTATACACAGGGTCAGAATAAAAAAAAAATATAGTGACAAAACGGCAAGAGACGAGCGAAGTTGAACTGTTCTGATTTAGTTTATCTTATTGTTAGGTTAGGTTACTTTGTGTGCAGTAGTATATGTGATTGACTGATTTGTAATCATAAGTACGTTTCAAAGCATTGAGAGCGCGTTATGTACGACAAAGTACGCAGAAATCAAACAGGAAAAAAAACACCAAATTAAAATTTATCCGCAAGCCGGCATAAGGTTTGTCGGTGTTACTTACCACCGGCTCCCTAGCATCGACATTCCAACAAAACCCGCACCCGTGTGTGCAGCCTTTTTCACTGAGTAAAGATTTTTTTTTATATTGAAAAATCGATATAGCTTCACTGTTGTCTTAAGCCATCTAGTACGTTGGTGTTTACGGTGGTTACAAGAAAAAGGACAAAATGGGTTACCAGCTGGCTACTTAACTATGAACTCTCAACATTGTGGGAAATTTACATATTTGGTTTTGTGTAGGCGTACGTTGAATGTACTATTTACCCCTTGATAATTTAGCCGTGAAATCCAATAGACCCCTTTCGAAAGACTCCCCTCTGCTGGGTGCTGCGCAATAGCTGTTCATTAGCGGTATAAAACTTCAACGTCACGGCACAGTTTTGTCTTGGGTTGCAATGTAAGGCAAAACCAGACCCACAAAAATAAGCTGATGAGCGCGGTGGCGTTGCACATTCGACGCTGATTGAATGGCTCGTGGGCTCCTAGCGTCGACCGCGTCGACGCTCCGACGTTCGTTATTTTATGGAGTGACCTGTGCTCTCCAGGATGTCAGTTGCACCACAGTTGTGCAGTGATTCCCACCATTTAATACACGGCACGTGACTTTAGAAAGAAGTCTATTGAATTTGTACATTTGTATGTATTTTGGGTGGTAGGCCTCGGGCTCAGGACATTTGCATGCTTCGTAGCATTTGATGTTAAAGACTGAGGAAGTTAATGAAAGAAAACACTACGAGCCTTCCTTCTATTTTGAATGTTTAAGCTTTTGGGCGTAAAATGGGGCATCGTTTTTGTTACGTGCGAACTTTTCGAATGAATTTTGGTCGTGGGAAGAAAAGCCTCATTGTTCGGTGTTTCAATCTATTTAATCACATCTTAAGATTAATAAAGACTAAAGGCAACCGCAAATAAAATTTTGTTTATAAATTTTTAGAAGTAAGCACGTCAAAAAGCATTAAATTTGATTTAAGATTTTTTTGCAAAGAACGAAGCACCTGTAAAATCCTACGATGTTAGTGAACTGGGGGCCTCAATGTGCCTTCAAGGCTGCATGCTTAAATCCTTGTCCATCACGGGACAGAGAGTGAAGGGGCATTGCTTAAGTGTAGGAAACTTGTTTTAGGTTGAGGTGCCCTGGTGAATGTCTCGTTACAGTCTGGTACAGTTTGGTGGACAATCGTAGCTGACATTCTCTTTCGTAACCTGCTGCAGACACTAAGATAAAGACCGACACGAGTGACTAAGACACAGAAGCGAACGAAACAAAAAATCTCAAAAGAGCGTTAAAAAAAAAGAGAGAAATATACTGAAGTCGTTTATTGTAATGGTAAACTTTTTCGAATATAGCGTAGTTTGGTAGTAAATAAATGACACCGCGTTTCTCTGTACATTATATACATGGTTCTTTATCATGTGCCTTTTTTTATGTTAAGTACGCAAATTCGTTTGCGTATTTTTAAATGTTATGCTGTTTTATTATTTTAATACAATTAAATGAAAATGTGCAAGCGAGCTGAACACGGATGATGAAAATATTTCCCTGGAGAAGGGGAACAAGGGGGACAAAGGACAAACTGAATTGGTCCTTTGTTCCCCTTTTTCCCCTTCTCCAGGGATTATTTTCGTCGTTATGCTGTTGTTGAGCTTTTGCATTTAGATTGATCTGATGCTTTGAATATTCGGTGCCCCACATGTTAACGGCAATGAAAATATAACTTATTCTTAAAAATCTAGAGGGAACAAGATGTACTTCAGCAGCAGATAGGTGTCAAAATAAAGATGTTCTCAGAAAAAGGCAGCATTCCACTTGATGCTAAATGTGTTGTAGTACAAGATCGTTTTTGTCATATAAATTTTAGAAATATTTAAAGCTCGAAGGGCAAGCGAAGGCACGCTAAATTTTCTACTCGTGCAGCAGGAAAAAAGGCGGCGGTGCCAAAACGAGGACGATATTTTTATCATCAACATTATCGGACGGTTTTGTTCCTGCTGAAAGAGAGATAACGTTAGTGCGCCCCCTCGCTTCCCACGTCATGGTATTTGCTGATTTAGAAGCTTTCGATCCGTCCGTCCCTCCGTCCGAGTATTTTCCTCTAATTTAGCGGAAAATATGACGTCATGTGAGGTCACGTGACTCATACACCTTGGGCAAATGACGGCACGTGACAAAAACGTCAACTCAGTTCCCCCCCCCCCCCCCCCTCCCCTATGTTTTGCGGGAAAATCTACGGCATGTGGCCAAAATATGAATTCAGTTTCCCAGCTAAATTTAGCAGAAAATTGACGTTTTGTGACCAATATATCATTTCAGTTTCTCGTTAAATTTAACGGCGAAATTCGCGTCTTTTGACCTAGACACCATTCCCGTTTATCCGCTAAATTTAATGGTGAAAATCGCGTAGCCTTTACAATCATTCAATTCACCCTAAATTTAGCGGGAAAAACACGTCATGTGACACGCAAATTTCCTCACCCTCACCCTCAAATTTCCCTATCATGCTGTTCGTGCATAATAGGACTTTGAAAGTAAAGGTCGCTGCGTATTATTATTTTTTTTTAATTTACTGATTTAATGATCTGCGATTGCTGTCAGAAAATGTCTATATTGAACCATATATGCTTATTTGCACAAATAAAAATCCTACTTAACAAATTTTACTTTATTATCATACTCTTCGATGCGACTATTCTTCCACATTATGTACCCCTGTCTTTAAACGTTTAAACTAACATGCACGAACGGTATTAATGTAGCTTTAATGTTTTTTTTTAACATATATTTAATGACTAAACACAGCCAGTATATACTTTTATAGAATAGATTTTTATTGTCGTTTCTCACAATGTTGCTTATTTCATCAATTTACCGAGTTCAAGTTTTATCGACGCTGATGTTGTTGAATTATCGCGACATTAAATTGTGCACTTTTTGTTTATTATCAATTTTCTTGTTACAGCCATAAAGACCAAAGTTGCTTTGCACAGACGGCAGGAAGGAGGCCCTACTAAGATGAACCTTACAGAAAGTCCGTGCCAAACATCACTCGGTTATGTATTTGCATTTAAAAACTTAAACTAACTCTCTTTTTAAGCACAAAACAAGCCAAATCAATAAATATTAAAGATCACAGCATAACTACGAGTCTCTCTGGATTCAATCGAGAACGTCACAATTATGCACAGCCAGGATTCCGGGACAAGGCGGGCTAGTTTCATTTTTTGACACCGTCCTTTGACTGTTTAGTCCGGATGCCGCTGTTTCTAACAAAATGCTGCATCATGCGTCACTTGGAAGCGAAGGGGGGGATGTCTTAGTCGATTGCGAAGGGCTGTGGGCTGCCTGCTAGGCTTGCAGTTTACATCGATAACTCCAACACGCTGGATGTGTATATTATTTTATTTATCACCCCCTTGAAAACCAAGAGAAAAACAAAAAATCAAAGTTTATTTCATTTACGTATATTGGCCATATACGGTATTAATATTGTACAATGACTACGTTACGCGGCTTTATTTTATCCTTGCATATATTAACATGTAAATTGCTAGCGCGTGGTTAGTGACAGTCGATTTCGCGCAATGCTTGCTCATTGGGGCAAAGACTCATGAGTCATTTTAATAAATAACTAAGTAAATACAGACGCAAAACCTAGAGAAACTAGCTTTTCTGAGCTACCTGTGCTATCTACAAAACGGGTGATCCCAGGATACATAATAGGAATGCACTCAGGTCAATTAGGTTGTTCAGTATAATAAACAAGATTTTAAATTGTAGGAATGTTCACGAAGGCTTGAGTATACCACGGAATGTCTAGTCGAGGTTTTTGTTACCACAAAACACGCGAAACAAATTACTGAATCGTTCTTGTCCACTTTATATGAACACCGAAAATACTGCCTTGTCACAACCCATTGCTGAAGGTTGTTCTCGGGTAGCAGCGCAATAAAAAAGTAAACTTTTACTATGACCAAAATAAAGAGGGAAAAAAAAAACGGCAGTTATAATTATTAATATAGCAAGCTGATGTCTGTTCGCGTTAAAAGGTTATTCCGTGAGTAATTTTATTCAGGGCGTCCTTTTGTTTGCGTCGTTACGGCGTACATGTGTATTTTGAAAACAACTTTTCGCTATATTGAGCAATTAAACAATGGGGGTTCTTATGACGCCCTGCGTATCTTAGAATAGATGTCGAGGTCGTACCTGTCACCACATTTTTACAGTTTAATTATAGTGGTGTTGTTGCGCCGAGAAGACTGGCGCAGTGAAAAACGTAATGCTTTCTTGAGCTTCGAGATGTACCCCGAAAGCCAACGACCCTTATTTTTGATTGCCCGTACAATCAACATTCACTCGGACTTCACACGCGGTTAGAGGGTAAAAGCTGGTTTACAACCGAATCCGACAAAACCGGTTTTCAAGCATCGTGTGACAGTTCACAACCGTGCCGTCTGCCAGCAATTGTGTTCGTAAGCGGCTTAAAACCCCATTTTGGTGGACTCGGTCGTAGTCGGTTACAACAGTGTGAACCAGACATAACACGTCGAAGGCTCACTGCAGGGTTTAACGCACATTTTACAGACATTCCCACAGTGCTCAACCGAGTATGAAGATAGATGAGTAAATCAAAGCGCAAAATAACTCTTTAATCGATTTTTTTTTACTTCAAATTATGCAGGCAGTTGCGTTTCGCGATGGTTCCGGCCTAGGAAGAGGCAACAACTGCACACAGGAACTATTCATCAGCTCCCTCGTGCAAGTGTGCGTGCGAATGGGCTCATGAGCTTATTTGCGGACAAACATACAGAAACGTGAACACGAATTTTGTTGGAATGGTACTTTGTAAGCTGTCTCAACCGCTAAGTAATAAAACAAATTTGAGTGGCAATAGACAGTTATCCTTTCTGCGAGGAGGAAGTCAGCACCAGTTTTTCACCCCGCAGGTGCGTAACAGTATATGAAAACCTTTTGTACCGGGTGAGTATGCGCCAGTTTACGCGCATAAATAATTGCAAATATAAAGAAACTGCAAATGTTTAGCACAATATTTGCAGGTACGTTGGCATGATTTAGGTTATATCATAAGAAAACATATTAAGAAGCAGCTGATTATGAAGTTGGGAAAGTAAAACTCTTATTTATATATTACGCGTACATGTCATCTCTTGATCGTCTGTGGTTTGTATCGAAGGATTTTAGCCTGGATAAATATTGATATCTGCGTATTCGTTTCAAAGCATTCGAATGTGCACATGCCCAACCACTGGTCATTGACATTTAACTACTCATGCAGTACCGTAGTAAAGACGGGCAATTTTGTTTGCACACAAATAAGGGCGTAATATATAAAATTCTTATAATTATGTTTTTATTAGCTATAAGTCTACGCTCGTTACAACGGATCTGGTTACAACAGACTTTCGGACATACCGATTTGTAGAGTTCGGTTGGTTTTCCTATCTGTCCCCATTGATTGAACTTCGTTTATTGCGGATTCGGCTAAAACACACATTCGGATATAATGTACTATTTCAGGAGACTTTTCCGTATATTTTTGATTCGTTATTGCGGACTTCTTGACAGCTGACATTCTTTAATTTTGAAAATTGCTTGGCTTTTCGACGCGGCAGCGAGCGCGACGGCGGCCATTTTTCATTCGCCTGGCGTGCGCTCCGTATGCCCTCTGCGATGTCGAAATGTCGGAAAAAACAGATCAGAGTCACTCTAGCAGCCATGCGGAGTTTTTGAACGGCGAGGGTGGCGAGGGTATAAGACTCCTACTCCGAAGTCAAATCGAGCGAACTCCATTTCCGTTTCAAGTATCTCCACATTTTTTGGCGTTTCAAACATCTTGCAACCTGCCCCGTATTCGAACGTCCGTGCCTCAGTCACGTCAGTTTCCGAAAGTGATTTGTATTGTGGCTACATCGGCTAAATTCTGCAGCTTCAATGACGTCGAAGCGGAAGAGAATCTCGCTGAAGGAGAAGCTTGAGATCATCCAAGCAATTGACCAGGGGACGAAACAATCGGCCGTTGCAGACATCTTCGGACTATCAAAGCAAACCGTAAATACGATCATGAAGAACAAAGAGGCCGTCCTCGGAAAACAGGTAACGAGTGACCTGCAACCAAAGAAGTTCCGACTCCGCGAGGCTACTTTCCAGAAGTCGAGGATGCCTTACTTATATGGCTCCGTTGCGCTCGTTCACGAGACATCCCTGTGAATGGTTTGCTTTTGCGGAAAGGTGCGGAGCAATTGGCAGCCATTGTGGGCCACGATGACTTCTTGTGCAGCGATGGTTGGTTAAGCCTCTTTAAAGCGAGGGACGGGGTAACTTTCAAATGCATTTCCGGAGAGTCGGACGGCGTTGATGACGGTGTTGTGGTGAACTGGAAAAACCAGTCTCTTCCGGGTCTGCTCGCGGGCTACGAACCGCATAACATCTTCAACGCCGACCAAAGCGGACTCTACAAAAAAATGAGGCCGGGAAAGAACTACAGTCTCTCTGGGGAACCGTGCTACGGAGGGAAGAGATCCAAAGAGCGCGTGAGCGTTCTATTCTGCCGCAACATGAACGGAACCGAAAAGACAAACCTGCTATTAACTGGCAAGGCTCAGCGACACATGTGCTTGCGCAAGGTGCACGTTCCGGTAGATTGGACATCCAACAAAAGCGCGTGGATGACGCGGGACATTTTTAATAAGTGGTTGCTGGATTTCGATGCAAGATGAATAAAGAGAAGAGGAAGGTGCTACTTTTTCTTGATAACTGCTCCAGCCACATGCAGGTTCCAGAGCTCCAGTCCACAAAGGTGGTGTCGTGAAATCGAGATATCGTATGCGGCTCGCCGAACGTTTGCTCTACAACATGCAGCAATTTATTGACTCTGTCATTGACCTCAAGTTTGCAGTGCAGGTTGTTTCAGCTGTGTGGGAACAAGTTGAAGCACGTGTCATCAAGAACTGTTTCCGGAAGGCTGCTTTCGTCTTCAACAACAGTGAAGAGCCCGTCCCTCTGGTAGACAATCCTGACGAGCCAGAGCCGGGGTTTCGGGAAGCTGTTGAGAAAGCTTTTCGTTCAGAAGAGTTTTCGGATTATGTGAACGTTGGTGCCGATGTCGTCAGTACGGAGCAACTAACAGATGAAGAAATAGTTGCTCAGGTGAGAGGACTCTCTACTTGGGACCAAGAGGAGGGGGAAGAGGGTGACGAATAGGCTGTGACAAGAAAAGTAACAACTTCTGAGGGCCTGGATCATATCCACACCCTCAAGTGCTTCTTTGAGCAGAATGGGGCACCGGAGGACGTGTTGCGTCTTGTGTAAATGAAGCATGGAATTATGGCAAATGCTGTGAGCCGTACTGCCCAATCGAAGATCAAAACTTTCTTCCAGAATGCCTAGTGTAAACAACAATCAACAAGTTCTTGTTAACAGACATTTGTGTTTCCTCAATCTCGCTGGTTACAACAGACTCTATACCTAATCTTCATCAAAGTATGTTATAGCAGTATCTGCATTCTGCATACTCCTTTTACAACAAACCAAAATCGTTGTCAATTCCAAGGTCTGTTATAACGAGCGTAGACTTAGTAGTAATACTGCTGATCAGAGGTACTATTTCGGTTGGTAGTACTAGTAGTTATTTTCTACCAATATTTTTTTATTATTTGACCACATGGGAAGCGGAGGGTGAAAGGCGTTGTTTGGGATTAGGGTTGGAGGAGCAGGATAGAATGTATCTGCGAGTAGTTGTGCACACTTGACAATCTTGCTGGGGTGCAGATAGGCATCCTGGCGGCTGTTCGGCTTCTCAATCTTCCAGCCGGTATGATAATCTCCCGGTCAAGTACTGGGAGTCACCTCACACTTCTTTCGCAAGTCCACTTTTACGACCATATTGGGCTAGCGTGTATTGGCTTGGGGGGGGGGGGATGTTCGAAGGTGTTCAAGTAATGTGCCATGATCGGCATGTTGTATATTCCGAATATCGGTCTAGCCGGTGGAGAAGCGCGGGCAGTGCCATATAAGATGCAGGAGATTAGATCTGCACTTCGATCCACAGTGACTGCAGCGAACTGGTGAGTCCGCGGCTGGGGGGTACCATTTCCTAATAATATATGGTGTGAAGTCTACGTCTGCGAATGCTTTGTTTAAGAATACTTCTTGGGCGCGTGAGAGTCTTAGTTCCGAATCGACTTGGGTGTAGGTGTTATTGATGTAAGAAATTGTTTATCTTCCCAGCGGTGCCTTGGTTCTGTTAAAGGAGAGCTACCATCGATATTCCGTTCTCGATGAGTTTGTGATCCATGCGTAGGGATTACGTGGCGGGTTGAGAGGAGCGTAAGGGGCGACTGAGTCAATACTCCCTTCGGCTGCCGTGGCGGTGTTATGTGCCACTCCATTCCCTCCTGCCGATGCGGTGTGTGCTGGTGTCCACTGAATGCGCAGGTCGAGATCCACTTCTCGTAAGTCGTGCACTCGCTCTCTTATGGCCTGAGCGGTGGGGTCGTCCGTGCTAGTGTTCTCGATTTATTCGAGCGCTTCTTTGGCGTCCGTTAGTATTCTTATGGAGTCGTCTTGTGGTAAGGGGCCGCGGATTAAGGTAAGGGCTCCCCATATTGCGAGGAGTTCAGCCTGCCGGGCGTACCCATAGAGGAGATAACAGCTATGTGTGCCATTTAGTTCCCGTCGTGTGGAGCAGTACCAGGCCATGTCACCTTTGCCGTCGTTAAAACTGACGTCTCTGTAGATGACCATATGGTCTCGTTCGAGCTGTTGGCGCTGATTGGCAATACGAATTTGAAGGGCGTTTTGCTCTCGGGACGGAATTGACTGTTGTCTCGTTTGAATCACCCGACTGTCCCATGGGGGATTCAGACTGGGAGCCCGGTTGTCTACGTGACTCAGGTGGTCCAACGCTAAAGTGCTGCGCCCTTGCACCGTGTTTTTGAGTCTATCTGTAAGGGCCTGTTGAGCATCAGCGTATGTTGCCCTTATAGGCGGTAGTGTCACTAATTCGATGAGCCGGTCCATCCGTGTTCGGTTTGGAAGCCCAGTGATGGTGCGGAGAGTGGCGCGATGCAGTAGCTCCTCATCCTTCATGTTTTTCTTCGACAGGGTGAAACTTGAAAATTTTTATAGAAGTTTGCCAACAACGACTGTCCGGGCCAATGTCTCCCAGAACTTTCGTCGCGCTCCCCCGTACGTATTAGACATTCATCGTATAGCATGTAGTAGTGGCCTCCATTGTTGTCTTAGTTGTCGGATCGACGTTCGCGGACTGTTACAGCTTGCTAGTTGCACACCGAGTACACGAAGGTGTCCATTTTCGGACGTTATGGCTGCATTAAAAATGTACAATGTGATCTGCTGAGTACGATTGGTGCGAGTTTTTCCATCGATGCTGATCAGCTCGGTTTTTTCCGGAGAGACTTGTAGGCCTATTTTGTCTAGCGTCTGTGCAATACTGCGGAGCGCTGCTTGCAGTTCCGTTAGCATGGCCTCATATTCAGAACAGTCAGCCGTTTCCACCCATATTGTTAAATCGTCGGCATATATGGTGAATTAAGCTGAGGTACCTAGTTCAAGATTTTCCGTGACTTTCGTCATGGCCAAGTTAAAACGCATGGGCCCGAGAATGGAACCCTGGGGCACCCCCTATCCAGGAAGTAGGTTCTCGGGGTCCATCTTGGAGCCGTGCAGATTAGCTGTATTGGTCGTCGCTGCAAGAATTCTGGTATCCAGTCCTGTGTCTTCTGACTGGGATAGCGGGATGCCAGCTCATGAAGAATGACTTCCTTGGAGCCATCATCAAATGCTTTCCGCATATCGAGGGTAACTACGTGGTCAGGAAGGATTTTTCTGCTCTTTCTGTTAATGACCCGTTGCAGTAATCAAAGATAGCTGTGGGTGCCTATATTCGGGCGAAATCCCGCCTGTGCCGGATGAAGCTCAGGTCTGCATATTCGATTTGGTACAGTGTTCATGTATGAAGCATTCGCTCCATAAGATTGCATACTGTTGAAGTCGGTGATATCGGTCGGAGATTACTGGGGTCTGATAGATCTTTCCCCTGCTTTGGTATTGAACATATGCGAGAGAGCTTAAGGCAGTCAGGAAGGGTCCCACTGTCACAGAAGTCATGGATTATCTGCAGTAGTTGATTTAGCACTCATTTTGTTAGGTTGCGGAGTTCCTCTCACATGATGCCGTCATAATCAGGGCCCGACCACGACTTGCCTTGTTTGAGGGCTGCCCGCAATTCTCCCATCGTCAAAGGTTGCTCCAGTTCTTCAGCTGGTTGGGGAATAACGATACGGGGCAACGGCTTTCCTGACGCTGTTCCAGCTTGAGGAGGAAAATGTTTGAATGATAACATCTTCCACGCTCTCAGGGTCATTTTTAAGAAAGAGGGTGCCATTGCGCGGGGTGCCTTTCTTTCGGCCCAGCATGGATCGAAAGACACTCGAAAGTTTCCTTAACCCAGGCTTCCCGCCGAGCTTCTGACATAATGTTTGCCAGTGTTCCGACTGTAGTTGTTGCTGGTGTTGTTGGAGGGTCTGAAAGAGGAGTTTGAGGCGGACGCCATCTTTGTGCCACCTTCCCTCATTGCGATATAGCTTCGTGAGGACTTCCGTCTGTTTTCAGAGTTGGGCAAGCCGGCTGTCTATCGGTCCGGTGTAACCGTCACAGCTGATTTCCTCCCTCTATTGCTGCCATGTTTCTTCTATTGCATCCGCAGTGTCCGGAAATCGGTGATATTGTGACCCAGCATTGCACGTAATTTGTCCCAGTTAGTTACAGTTCTGGTGGTCTTGATTTCAAGATTTTTGCGATTTAGTGTGGTGATTATAGGGGAGTGATCACTGCCCTATGTAGTCCCGTGTGTCTTCGAGTGACAAATTATTCCTGTCGTGGTGATCCTAAAGTCAGGTGAGGTGTCAGTTTGTTTGCAATGGTGTCCTAGCCGTGTGGGCGTCAAGGGCGTGGTAACGATATCAAGTTCGTTGAAGTCGATCGCCTCTGCAAGCGCCTTACCCCGGGTATCGCAGGTAGGGTATCCACAGTTTCAATGCCGGGCGTTAAAGTCTCCCCTATAAGAATAGGAAGACCAGCTACATATTTCTTATTGGCTGTTAGCCTTTAAAATTTGTCTTTTGTGCTGCTTACCTTGAAAGGTCTGTAGTATACCGATGCCACGATTAGCGGCTGTTGGCCAGGAGCTCGGACGTTCGGCGCGACAATCTCCTTGACATTATTACAGAAGTGCTGGATGTCAGCCTCCACAGCAATGCAATCACTTCTGATGAGCAGTGCCGCCTGTCATATCGCCAGCGGCTACTGTTGGCCTTTATACTGATGTGTTATGCTGGGTTTCTGGAGCGTTTTGTATCCAGCGAGAGAGCGTTCGCTGCGTGTTTCTTGTAGTAAAATAGCGATTGGTAGGATATATGTGATCTGTTCGCGGAGCGTGGCTTTCGCTTGTGTGTAACTTCTGCAGTTACGTTATCTACACGTGGGTCTTAGGGTCATTGCGGAACCGTAGATTTGCGACGTTTAGGTTCATCTGTAGGTTGTTGAAGATAATGCATAATTTCCGAGAATTTTTCGTTCATTCTGGTCTGGAGTTGTCTGGTGGCTTCCTGGATTTTGTCGCTAACTAGCCTTTCAAGCCTCTGCCGGTCGTTAGTGCGGTCTTGTCGGAGAATATCGAGCACTTGTGTATATATGGAGTCTTTTCGCAGTAACGGCCTTTCCTGTGAAGATACTGCCGGCTTCCTAGTTGGCGATTTGCTTTTGCGGTCTCGTGAGCGAGAACGCGACCATGATTGTGAGCCACGCCATGGTTAATTTGGGGCCGCATTAGCGGAGTGGCGGTCTCCTCTTTCTTTAAGATGTTTCCCAGCCATCTGCGACATAAGCTGGCGGAGCTGTTTTTTGAGTTTCTTGTTTCTTTGCAGAGCTCGTCCAATTCGCCATTGGATTTCAGATGGAACGGGAGGCTGCTGTGCAGCAACTTTCCTTTCCGGCGTAAGAGTGTCCGACCGGGACACACATTTAGGCCTAGTTTCTAGTGCCTTAGGTTGGTTTTTCTGAGGTATGATGTGGCTGGGGCATGCCGCATTTAGCGAAATGCGTCCGGGCTCTTGGCACGAGACGAAAAAGAGTTCGTGGTTGTCGTGGTTGGAGGGGGTGGGGGGTGTCTTTGTCCGCAGCCCTTACAGAATGTCTCCGTTGGAGAGAATTCGACTACATGCCCCAATTGGTGGCCGTTATAGCAAGCAATTAGCTTCGGTCGGTAAGGGTAGACTCGTACGATCTCTTTGTCGAAATCAAGGCGCGTAGGAATCTCCGGGTCTTAAAAGTAATTAGGAGCATCTCGGATTTCCCCAAGAACTTGATATTCAAAAGCATAGCCTTGACGCAATGAATATGATCCTCTATGTAGTCGAGAGTGTAATCCAGTCGCACTTTGATGACACCGAGGCCACCCGTTGGTTTGGTCGTCGGCGCTCGTTCAATCGCAACTTCGAATGTCTTGATTTGTTTATTAATTTTGACTGCCAACCTTCTCCTAGCCGCAAGGTTTTTTGCATGTTCCTCGTCTCTAACGGTAACCCGGATAGTAATGGCCCTCCTATCGAGGTGATAAGTGACCCTATCCACTAGCCCGCGGTTGGGGGCTGCTCCTTCGATGGCGGCCATAAGAGCTTGTTTCGAAATAGTGTCTGTGCTAGTCTTATCAAGTAGCCTTATGGCAAGAGAGAAGTGTGGGCGACTCACCCGTTCCGGTCGGAGCTGCTCCGGCTAGACTTGTGTTGCGCGGCGACGTGTGACTGATTGCCAGCCTTCATCTTCGTTGAACTGGTTCGATAATTCATTGGTATTCATGGTACGTTGCTTCGGCTATGAAGCGATATGCTCTTCATGCAGAGATCCGGGGGAGTTAGTTTTACTGCGTCCAAGTTCAGTGAGGCGTTGGTGTCTCCATAAAGTGAGCAGGCGCCGACATGCCGGTCGCTGGCACCAGGCAGCGCCGACAGGCGAAGCACCGCGTTACACGTGAATCCCAAGCGTCTCCTAGCCATACTTGGAGTAGTGGTAGGTTTAGTACGCCGGCGTGAAGGTACAAGTACCAAATTCCGTCAAAAGCTGCAGAATGTTCCGAAACGAGTATGAAAACTCTCAGCAGATCACGTCACAAACCTGGTCAGATGCACAGGGGTACGTTGGGGTCAAACTTCCAGGTGAACACTTTAAGAAATGGACGGAGGCAGTGCGATATGCGCCAGTTCGCTTCGGCTGCTCACAGCACCCCCCAAAAATGTATTTATTTTACAAGGTTGGGTACTGTAAAAATATAGTCTTCAACCGTTTAAAATAATTATAAGGTTGGGGACTGTACTTTAGTGAAATATATCGAATAAAAGTACCAATATATGTAAAATTCACCAAGCGGTTTTGTTTAATAAATTTTGATCTGCACTGTCCTACACAAATTATTCATACCACTTGTCACATATTGGTGAACTAGAGTCTAATATACATTCCGCGATTTCCTATCACGAGCCAGTTCGATACCAAGTGGTATATTGCCGCGAGTGCAGCTGACCAAGTAGGCAGCGCGCTCGTGGCCTATCGAGAAAAAAGGAGAAAGAATTGCAAAAGTATTGGCATGAACTTTTCGAAAATTAAAATAAAAACCTGTGCACGAACGTGGCAGAAATAAAAGAAGTAAGAAGCCAGTTAGATAACTTACACCAAGAGCGTTATCGTGGTGCGATCGTGCGAGCTAGAGCAGATAAGTTTCGTTTAGGCCAGCAGCCCACTCGGCGTGCCCTGGCCGAAGAAAGGAAGTACGCGCAAGAAAAGGAAATAACGGTGATTAGTCACAATGGTACTATAAGTGGTGACAAAACTTTTATAGAGAATGCCTTTCTTGTATATTATAACAGTTATTTGGAGGCTGCCAACGGAAGATTAATACGGACGAGATTGACAGCTTACCGCAAGGAACACCACAGCTTACAGATGATGAAAAAGAGTGGTTGGAGGAACCAGTTACGCTCGGAGAAATAGAACGGGCAATAGATGATTTGCCGGCTCATAAAACGCCCGGACCTGACGGGATAAGGTGCAGAATTTTATCAAAAGTTAAAAGATTTAGTAGCCCCTTTTTTCCTGGAAGTCATTCACGTGGCGTATGAATTCAAAGCATTGACACCATCCTTTCTGAAATCTATACTGTGCTTATACCGAAAGGCACTGATGCGAATGCGGCAAGGCGCGTAAAAGAGTACCGACCGATTACTTTATGTAGCGTGGATTATAAACTTTTTGCAAGGGTTCTAACTAAGAGACTCCAGCAAGTCGTATGTAATTTAGTAGGTGAACACGAAACATGTGGCATACGGGGAAGGTGTATCCAAACAAACATACATGTCGCGCGAACTAATTTTAGACAGTGTTAGCAACGAAGGAGGCCAAGTGGCGATGCTGCAGATAGACTTACAGAAGGCCTTTGATCGTGTCCGACACAAGGTGCTTTGGAAAGCGCGCTAATGTAGGGGGAGTTCTTTTGGAGGGAACACGCATGCCGTACACTGGGTGTGTTACGCAATTAGTTATTAATAATTCTTTGACCCCTAAAATACCTTATCTTCCTTCGTTAGACAGGGGTGTCCCATGTCACCGTTGTTGTTTGCGTTGTACTTGGAGCCCTTTTGTCTGAGTGTTATTCAAAGTGAACAAGTGCACGGTTTTAGAATGGACTCAGTCGAGACAAAAGGGCTGTCTTACGCAGACGATATTGCCGTATTTTTAGTGAAAAAAGAAGCGTAGAAGTTTTTATACTTACACAGTCATTCTGCGCTACCACGGGTGCGGTGGTCAACCTTGATAAGTGTTCCGGCGTTTGGCACGGTACTTGGGCTACAACACAAGCTTTGTACGAAGGTATTCGATGGGAGTGCACCCCGTGCAAGTACCTAGGGGTCCCACTACAGCACCTGAGGAAAACAAAGTCTTACTGGGAAAATGTCGTCGAGGACTTAAAGAAACGCACAGCCTCATGGCGTAATCGTGACCTGTCTATTTTTACGCGAGCAACCGTGTGTAATGTCTTCCTGACCGCGAAGATTTGGTATGTCCTACAGGTGATATGCTGCCCCTGAATCATTTATCCAGAAGATGCACTGCGTGTTCGCACTGCTTATCTGGTTGTCGTCAAGCGAGCCGATGTGTCGGGACAATCTGTTTCGTCGTGTGCCCAAGGGAGGGGTTGGACTGTCGCATCTTTTTATTCGTCAAACTGTGTCACGGTTTCTTTTTCTGCGTGACCAGCGACACCCCCTTTTACGAACGATGTTTCAGACAAGGCTCAGAGACGCCCTACCGTCCTTTTTTGTCGCGTCAGACTCGGGGCCTCCAGCCAAACCCATTGGGTTTATAAAGGACGTTATAAAAACCTTTTATTTTTTGGACCTAAGATTTTCACGAGAATATTTATCAACAGTAACGCGCAAAAAGTTGACGCTTGACCTCCTTGGTGTGCTTTTCCCTGCTCTGTTGTATTGACTTCCTTATGTTGCGTGTCCGGGACAAGATGTTCTTGCCCGTGTAAAGAAAATGTGCGGCCCGCCTTGTGTCAAAACCTTTTTTTTTCTGCCTCCATAGCGAAACGTTGCCGGTGAAGGTATGGCTTAATAGACGAGGCATTTACGTCCCATGGAGTGTAAATTGTCTAATTTGCAAACAACCTGAGACGATTGAACATGCTCTCTTGTACTGCTAGGATTCAGTGTTCTTCTGGGAAGTTTTGCAACGGACTTTGAAAAAGGATTTACAGGTCAATCCTCTTTCAATTCGTTTCCTCCCGAAGGAGAACCATGTAAGCGTACCATATGACATGCTTATGGTATTAGGATTGCATAGCCTTTGGAAGTCTCGTATGGCGGTGCACCACGCAGAGCAGTACCCTAAGTCGGCGCGCCTGTTTTTCGTCGAACTTGTTGTGCAAGTGAAGAGCGTTGTTGAACGTTTTGAAACCCCGCACGACTGGGTTAACCTGTTAGAAGAGCTAACAGGAATGAAGGAAATTTAATGCTCCCGACGGCTCCAAGTCGAAGTACATGAATTTTTGATACGTAATGTGAGACTTGTGCACAAAAAAACAAAAAAAGCGCGCCCGTGGCCTAACGGTTATCGCGCTTGCTATTCACGCAAAAGGCCAGGGTTGCATTCCTGGCCACGTCTACACATTTTTGTTGAAGGTGTAATGTGATGTTCTGGTAAATTCAAGAATCATCTTGCTGATTCGCGGTTAGAATGTTCTCCGCACCGAACCTTCTACGCCAATTGTTCCAGAAGCCCACTCGTGTACAAAAGGGGCTCCGCATGGCATGCCGGGGTCAGTTTCGCCCCAGCGTCCGACTCTGCTGTCACGCCGAATTCGACGCTCGCGACGCTTTGATATCTTCTGTTCCCTTTTTATTTTTGGGCACAAATTCGCCCCAATAAACGTTCAGTTTTCTCAGTTATTCTTTGTTTCACTTCTCATTCGTGACAGTTTGGTGGAGGAGCTGGGTACCGCATGTCCGTGCAGCGCAGTCCCTCTGAGTTCCCGCAGTACAAGTCCGAACCCAAGCTCTCGAGGACCCAACGAAGACCAGATCGAGGCCCAATCAAGTCGCCGCACCCAAGGTCTACACCCGGAATACGAACTTCTGCCACCCAAACCAAGCAACCAACGAGGCCGAGGATGGCCAACCAGTCGCAGACGCAGGCCGCTTCTGCCGTCATTTACTCGCCCGTCGCACCACGGACGGCTGCTCCGTTCCACGGTGAACTCCACGAAGACGTCGAAGATTGGATCGACCAGTACGAACGCGTCGCCCGCCGTAATGGCTGGACCAACAAGCAACGGCTGAAAAACTTGTATTTCTCGCTCGAGGGGTCTGCCAGGTACTGGTACTGATATGACGAGTCTTCTTTGACATCGTGGGGCATTTTCGAGAGCCAGCTGAAGGCGACATTTGTCAACCAGCACCGCCGAGAGAGAGCCAAAGACTTACTTCGTACCAGAACTCAAGGCCCCAAAGAGAGCATCACCGGCTTCGTGAAAGACGTTCTGCGCCCAAGCGCCCGCGCCTACCCTCAGGCTACAGAAGAGAAGGTTACAATCCGCATGCGGGGTGTGATAGACAACATCTTCGGCGGCCTTGTTCGTAGCCCTCTGACAACAGTCGAAGATTTTGTCACCGAGGCGAAGAACATCGAGCGTGTCCTGCAAGCACGAGCTAGTCACTACCATTGACCACCCGGCCTCGCGGCCCTCGCGAGGTCTAGCTGTTACCTCGGATCCAGTATCCCAGGCATTCGCGAGGTAATTCGAGACGTCGTCCGGGAAGAACTCAGGAAGCTGCAAGCTGCTGCCTGCTGCCAACTAGCCGGCTTCGCTGTTGATAGCCGAAATGCCGAAGAAGTTCAGCGGGCAATTCATCCGGAGGCTCCTACAAGAGTAGCGGCACCCGAGGAGCCCTCCCAGACCTACACGGCAGTAGCTCAGAGACCGCCACCAGCTGCCCGTAAGTATTTCATTCCGCCGCGACGTGAGCCAGAGCCGAAGACCCTCCGACGTCGGGAAGGGCAGCTCCAGCTCGTCCGTACTGAACAACCGGCGATTAGGAAGACGGGTGTGTTGCGCACGGCCGATCGACGCCCGCTGTTCTACCACTGCGGTGAAGCGGACCACATCTACCGTCGATGCCCCTACCGCCAGCTGGGCCTACGAGGGTTTAGCGCCCAACGGCCCTCGACCACGTCTTGGAGAGCTACCTCGGGACATCGAGGACTACCTCCAGCGCTCGTCATCTCCTGAGTCATCTCCCCGACGAGGATTCCGTTCACCGTCTCCGCGACGCTTGCCATCGCCCTTCCGCCGGTCTTGTCGCGACAGCTTGTCACCCATTGCATTCCGTCGGGAAAACTAGGCGCGGCAATGCCGGGAGGTGGTGTTGCTGAAGACGAACGATGCCAAGATCCTCCAAGATCGTCGGAGCTCTCCCACTCTAACGCCGCAACGCCCCGAAACGATGTTTCTGCAACAGTGTCGAATGACCTCAACGTTATCATCGACGGCCACGACGCGACGGCTCTCGTGGACGCCGTAGCAGACTACTCATTTTGAGTGGGAGACTCTCTCGTCGCCTTCGGAAGGTTATGACGTCGTGAGACGGACCGCAGATACGAACTGCTGGCGGACATCTCATCATACCAGTCGGGATCTGCACTGTCGAGATCCACGGTGAGACGTGCCCTGGCAAGTTCGTCGTTCTGCAAGATTGTGCGAGGGACGATATCCTCGGAATGGAAATTCTCTGCGAGTATGGCGCCGTCATCGACCTCGGAGCAAACCGGCTGACGCTTACGAAAACCTTCTCCACCACCGGAGGAACCCAAAGCGACGTCATCCGCGGTACAAGTCCTCGCAAACCACGTGAACTTACCGCCGTGGTCGAGTGTTTTCGTACCCGTCGAGATCGATGAGGCTTTCTGCGGCGACGTTCTGCTCGAAGGAAGTCTTCAGTTGCTTCTAGGAAGAGGGATCGGCGTCGCAAGATGCATCGCGCAGCGCCAAGACGGACACATTGTCGCACTAGTAACGATTATCCGAGAGGAGGCCCAGTACCTTACGAAAGGCACCGCCGTGGGTCACGCCGAGGAACTCCCGTACTCAGCCGCAACCACCGGAATATTAGAAGACCTTTCTTCGTAGCCACACAAGACAACGCCGCCTTCGCAGTTCAACATCGACCCAACCCTGCCGACCCCACAACGTCGACAACTCAGTGACCTCGCCGAGTTCAATGAGTGCTTCTTCACGTCGTCATAGGTGCGCCAAACGACCGTTGCGAAACATCGAATAGTCACTGAAGACGACGCGCTTCCTGTTCATCGGTCGAAGTACCGTGTTTCTGTGAAAGAGAGAGAAGTCATCCAGAAGCAGGTCCAAGAAATGCTCGATGACGACATTGTCCAGCCCTCAAGCAGTCCGTGGGCTTTACGGGTAGTCGTGGTGAAAAAGAAAGACGGGACTCGATCGGTTCTGCATGGACTATTGCCGACTGAACGCATGTAACAAAAAGGACGTCTACTTGCTGCCACGTATCGACGACACTCTGGACCGGCTGCCCCACGCCCGATACTTTTCGTCGATGGACCTGAAGAGTGGGTACTGGCAGATCGAGGTAGACGAACGGGATCGTGAAAAGACTGCCTTCGTCACGCCGGACGGGCTGTACGAATTGAAAGTGATGCCTTTCTGACTCTGCACAGCACCGGCGACGTTCCAGCGCGTAATGGACACCGTTCTTTCCAGCTTGAAATAGCAAAGCTGTCTCGTATATCTCGACGACGTCATGGTATTCGCAAGCGATTTCGACGAGCACTTGAGACGTTCGCGAGCCGTGCTAGAGGCTATCCAGAATGCTGGACTGACACTGAAGCGGTCAAAATGTCGGTTCGCTTACGGCAAGCTCAAATTCCTGTTCAATGTCGTGAGTGCTCAAGGGGTAAGTATTGACCCTGCAAAGACATCCGCTGTCACCGAATTTCCGAAGCCATCAGACAAGAAAGCCGTGCAAAGATTTCTTGGGCTGTGCGCTTACTACAGACGCTTCTTCCGCGATTTTGCCAAGATTTCTGCTTCGCTCACGCATCTGACGATGCACGACGTGAACATCCAGTGGGGGTCGAGCAAGAACAAGCATTCAACGAACTGAAGGAAAGACTCCAGTCGCCCCCCCTCCCCCCCCCCCCCCCCCCACCGGTCCTCGGACACTTCGATCCATCAGCGGAAACGGAAGTTTACACAGACGTCAGCAACGCCGGACTAGGCTCGGTGCTCGTTCAAAAACAAGACAGAGCAGAGAGGGTGATTGCTTACGGAAGCCGGGCAGTGTCCAAGGAAGAGAAAAATTACTCAACGACCGACAAGGAATGTTTTGCTGTCGTCTGGGCGTTAACCAGTTCCGCCCGTGCCTGTACGGGATCCTGTTCCGAGTTGTCACACACCATCACGCTCGCTGTTGGCTCGCCAACCTCAAGGACCCGTCAGGACGCCGTGCTCGCTGGAGCCTTCGACTGCAAGAATTCGACGTGACCGTTGTGCACAAGTCCTGCCGCAAGCATAATGACGCCGATTCTTCGTCTAGGGCCCCAGTCGAATCTCCTCCCGACAGCACCGACGACGACGATGACGCCCGTTTTCTCGAAGCAATTACAGATACCGACATGGGAGCACTTCAACGAGACGATCCCGAACTTCGCGCCGTGATTGACCACCTCGAAGGTCAAGGAAGTTCCGTTCCGCGATGCTTGGCCTGAGACTAGTCAAGCTTCGTTCTGAAGCGAGACGTGCTCTTTAAGAAGAACTTCGGAACCAGCAACCCTGCCGGGCTACTGGTTGTTCCTGCCAGCCTGCGAGAAGAAATCTTTCAAGCATGCCAGAACGACCCAACGGCTGGACACCTTGGCTACAGCAGGACGCTCGCCCGGATTCGTGACAAATACTATTGGCTGAGACTCCCGAAAAACGTCCATTTGTATACACGGTCGTGCCATGAGTGCCAACGACGTAAGAAGCCCCCGACGAAGCCAGCAGGACTCCTGCAGCCGTTATCTGCCCCGGCGACGCCCTTCCAGCAGATTGGAATGAATTTTCTTGTGCCGTTCCAAATATCGACGCAAGGAAACCGTTGGAGTATCGTCGCGACCGAGTATGTTACACGATACGCCGAGACGAAAGCCCTTCCGTCGGGAACAGCGATGGAAGTCGCCAAGTTTTTTGTCGAATCTGTTCTCCTTCGACATGGCGCCCCCGAAGTCTTGATAACCGACCGAGGGTCATCGTTCCTGGCTCAGCTCACGCAAGAGATCCTTCGGCTCAGACACACCAACCATCGTCGGACCACCGCGTGCCATCTGCAGACCAACCAGCTAACAGAGCGGCTCAGCAAGACGAATCGCCGACATGAACTCCATGTACGTCACCGTAGAGCACAAGACATGAGACGGGGTATTACCATACACACTAAACATTGTAACACCCATTAGCGTGTAAAAAGGGTGTAAGAAGGGTGTAAGTTAGGAAAAAACACCTGTTTTACACCATTTTTACACGATTTCTGAATATAGGTAGGTGTAAAAAGGATGTGCTGACGTCTTACACCCATTACACGCCCTTTTTACGCCCTACTTGTAGCAATCGTGTCCAGAATCGTGTAAAAAGGGTGTATGGGCGAATTTTACGCCCTTAATTCACAGGGTGTGAAAGGGGTGTAATGGTGATGCTGTCAAATACACCCATGATTTCATAGCCGTTCATGTCTATTGCTTTGGTGAAGCTGTTGCTGATGTGCGGCGGTACAAACATCGAGTATAATTAATCGTAACATGAAGTGGCGCATGATTAGGACGTTCTAGAGAATAGATTTGCAACTCCGATTGAACTCACCGTCCGACACGAGCCGAAAATTACGTGTCGCGCGTGCATCAGTTTTATCAATTCAACTTTGATTTTAAATAAATAATCTCCGCTAGCAAAGATGAACGAAGACGTGTAATTATACAACCGAGGCAGCAGACAGTATTGCGCCGTTATGGAATTATATCGGAAAGATTGTGCCGATACCATTTTGGTCTAGCCAATATTTGTGAAAATTGGATGGGTCGCGCCGACGCCCTCCTGACATACCGTACGCGGCGCCGTTTTTGGTTGAGTTCAAGAGTGTCCTGCGTGAATCGGCTATGCCGGCGAGGTATTTTATTTATTGTCTGCCTAAAATCCGACGTTAAACCACAAAACAAAACAAGATTGAGCAAAACGGAATCTGCTTACTTTTAACCCGAGAAAGACCTCCTGCGATGAAGCCTTGAACAAACTGTGGCGCCTTCATTTCGGGTATTACAAACTCACCTGACTGGGTTACGCACTACTTATAGCACCTTCACTGAGATTTTATTTTTGTGTGCACTTCTGAAGAAACAATGTCGCAAGACCATCGAAAGTGCCGGATTCATGACATCCCCGCTAGGGTTCACGACTTTTATCTCTGCGTAATGACAACAAAATATCTAGCGTCCCGACGCTTTTTTTTTGTATACGTGAAGCCGCGTTCTTATTGTTTCATGCTCTCAGCGTCTTAGCTTTCTCCCGTGCTTCGACGGCTTTCAAATTTGTTTTTTTTGTATTTATTTTGTGATCTCGCGGTCCGCACCAGAGCATGCCCTTCTACATGAGTGACATGTTTGATGCGCTCAAGGTTGTACTACGCAAAGCAATTCCAGACGAGTCCCATTTCGCGACCCTCCCCGGGCAGTGCAGGTGGTCATACAAAGAAGCAGAGGGAGAATAACTGCTTTGTCCAAACCCCTTTGACCTCGCCTTCTGATAAGCCTCCACACCTTCTTTTGTGTCTTCGTGTGGCTGTGAGCGAGTGTGAAGGCCGCTTCTATCAAATCAGAGGGGCGGCGCGAAACACGTGACCGCTCTCCGTAAGACAAAAACGCTTGGACGAAAATTTGTCACGTGACTCGCTCTTGCGCGCTGATGGGCTCACTGGGGCCGTAGTCCTTGCCGTATGCCAAGTTATGGTGAGTTATAGGGGCCACTTAGGTCCGGTTTTCAAAAAGGGGCGACCGTCAGTGCTTTCCTATTCTTTGTGCGTTGCAGTCGCGGCCGGGATTTTTCGTCGTGAACGGCCCGAATACATCCATGCCAACTTTTCGGTAATGGTCGTTTATTTCGTCGGAGTCCATGGAATTATTCTGCTGTGGTTGTTGGACGCGTTTCGACAAAGAGCTACTCATCGGCGGCCGTGAGACTTCCGCTGAATGTGATCGACCGCATTCAACCTCGACATTGTGTTTCCGTTGTTTTGTGCTGCCCGAATCGGATTACGCATCTATCACGACAGAGAGCTGTTCATCGACGACCACGAAACTTCCGTTGAATGTGAGCGACCGCCTTCATCCTCGACATTGTGTTTGTGGATTGTTCTGTGCTGCCCGAATCGGATTCTGCATCTCTCACGGATTACATGAGATCGCTCTTTATTTGTAAGTACTCTGCAAGCATGCTTCTGATAGTAGTCCTGCTTCCGTCTCAATAGAACATTTTACTGTTACAAACATGAACTGCCGCTTACGTCCCAAGCAACTCCAGGTCGTTCTGTCTCTGCAAGCCTGGCAGTTTTGTCCACGTCACCAGTGCTAGAAAGCATAAATGTCGCAAGAAAAGTAAAGTTATGGAGATTGAACTAGGGCCTTCGGTTGTATAATTTAAAGGGGTTATGAAATTAGCGGAAAACAATATCCGGTTGGAATGTTCATAACCTTACACGCACGGGCCGCCATTGGTTCAGAAGCGTCTTGGTCGTGGTGAAATTGCGAGGATAAAGGGGAACTATTTCTTTCAGTCTTGCCCGCCAAGTTTGATGACGTGCGCGTGAACGTAGCTTTGCCTTTTGCAAGCTTGTAATTGTACGCACTTGCCCGCATAAGCAGAGGCATGGCTGCGGCCAGATGACCTGCTTGCAATCGTCTATAGAGAATTTAGTAGAATCTGGTAGAACCTTGATCGAAAAATAAAAAGTGAACCAGGCATGTTTCGACTTCTTTGCGGTCATCTTTTCGTGCACTCTTTTGGGTTATTACACCCTACTTTATGGGTGTTGGTCATCGCGTCTTTTTTATTTTCTTTCTAGCGGTTTACACCCACTTTAGAGGGCGTACTGCGCAGTCATAACACCCTAATAAAAAGGTGTACAGTGGAATCACACCCTATTTTAAGGGTGTTTGGAATAACGCCGTCCTTTAAGGGTCTTAGGCAAAAACGCCCTTTTCTTTGGGCGTTTTGCTACACCCATAAGGGTGTTAGTTATAGGACAAGCCATTTACACCCTAAAGGGTGTGATAATGTTTAGTGTGTACGTCACGTTCGCCTACAACACCGCAGCTCAAGAAACAACCGGGTTTACACCATTCGAGCTGGTGCATGGCAGAAAAGTGATGACCATGCTGGACGCGACGCTGCCCCATGTGTCAGCGGATGACGGATGCGACGATGCCCATGCGGTTAGTCAGAGAGCAGAAGAGGCAAGCCAACTAGCCCGCCTTCGAATCCACGATCAACAGCGTGTCGACGCTTGCCGGTACAATCTTCGTCGCCGCGCCGTCCACTTCCAACTTGGAGAGAGGGTATGGTTGTGGACCAGTGTTGCCAACCTATTTTTTGAAAATACCCAACTCCTGCGTCCAGAAAACCCTACATTACCCTACGAATGTTTCTTATTACCCTGAATTTTACCCTACGAGGCAAATCTTTGTACAAATAATACTGTTGCTTTGATTATGATGATACTGGGTAATATTAATACAGTACACAGCGGCAGGGCACGCATGCACGCGCATATCTGCGTTATTCTAGAACACCATTGCTTGCATGCGCGCTGTGTAGCATCAGCACAACGCAGACATCCCCAACCAGCATGGTTAGCCGATTTGTCGTGAAATTAAAAACTGGGCTACGTGGGACCAGCACTCGAGGCGACAGACAAGGCGGCTCATTACAAAAGGAAGCTAATCCAAGCGGTATACATTAGCTTCTTTGTGTGTACCGCCTAGGTATTCGTCAATTTAAGGTACTATTTCGACAAACTATATATGCTATAACACCAGGGGAGGATAGGAAACCGGCGGCTCTTCCGTATTCGCTAAAGTGTCAATCGATGAAACGTCATGGTTTTGGGCTTCGTTCGCTAACAACCTTACAACAACACAAAAGAAAGGGATGCAGGATGGTGACCCATTCTTCTGCCTCCCCCTTTTGTTCTTCCCCTTTTCCCTTTTTTGTTTGAGTAAGAACAGTACTTCTAGTACTAGTTAGTACTAGTTAACAGTACTAGTTAGAACAGAACAGTGTTTGAGTTAGAACACATCTTCCCCCTCCCCCTTTTTGTTTGAGTTAGAACAGTACCGGTATGGCTATTGGTCAATGTCCTCCCACCCTTGTGTGTTAGGGAAAAAGAAGTTCATCCTCTCCTTTTTCATTCCTTTTGGTTTTCCGGGCACCTGTGCCCTATAAAACCACGATATTCTGTCCAATAAATTTCAGCTGTTTTTGAGACCTTGTGTTGTGTTGTCCCTCCCCCCCCCCCCCCCCCCCCCCCCCAGTCTCGGGGTTTTATCCAAAATGTTTAACCTTCATCAGCTTGTTTGCGCCCTAACTTTTTGTTCGGTCTACACATTTTTTTTGACGCTGCAATGTGATGTTCTGATAAGTTCGAGAACCGTCTTGCTGATTCGAGGTTAGAATGTTCTACGCACCGAACCTTCTACGCCTTACATTTCAGAAGCTCACGCGTGTACAAAAGGGGCTCCGCGTGGTAAGCCGGGGTCAGTTTCGCCCCAGCGTTCGAATCTGCTGTCACGCCGACTTCGACGCCCGCGACGCTCTGCTTTCTTCTGTTCCCTTTTTATTTTTGGGCGCAAGTTCGCCCCATTAAACGTTTAGTTTCCCCAGTTATTCTTTGTTTCACTTCTCATTCGTGACAATATAGCCCTGGCGTCTGTATGAATGCGCCGCTTTTATGCGCATATCAGATCAATAAAAATGTTTTCCTAACTAGCTTTTGGATGGACTGAGGCCCACACCTAAGATTTTAGTGAATCACAGGTAGAGAGAATAATATCAAACCTACAAAAAACAACAAAAAAAAAACAGTGTAACTTCTCGTTATCTGGATTATGGCACTTGAAATCTATCTGGATTTGATCTGGATATGAGGTTTTAGGAAATTATTTTTGTCTGCATTCTGAATTTTAAATTTCCAAAAACAATCACAGTTCTTTTTTTATTTCCATAATTCAGGTACTGAAAAGATATGCTGGGTTTTTCGGTATGGAAGTTAGCTTAGTAATTGTAAAATGGTCAATCGAACCAGTGACCTGGAAGACACCCAGCCCTACTTTAAAAAAAAATACAAACATCTGCGCTATGAAAATACTATTTTTTTTCTAACGATCCTCGGTATCCCCACCCATGTTAAGTACACACCTAAGCTGACAGTGCGGTGGAACCTACGTACTTGTTGGGCAAGCAATGCGCCTATCGTTCACGACGTGGTCACGCTCTCACACGCATACCCACCAGAAGAAAGAGGAGTCAATGAATCAACGGGATGCGGTTGAGTGGTCTGGCGAGCGGTTCATCACCCCTCAGCTGAGGGATGACAAACCCCTCGTTCCTCCCCCTAACAAAACCAAAAATAGAATACAAATACAGAACATTTTGGTACAAGCCAGTAATTTTTCAGTGTTTTTTTTTTCATCACACCACGCATGCTAGGAAAAGTTCATGAGCTAAATTTGATTCTCTAGTATACTTTTTGGGCCCTTGTACAAAGGATAGTTAAATATTTTGAGATTGGTGGTATTCATCAGAAATAAAAGCAAACACAAATTTAGTGTTTTATTAGTGTGTTTGACAGACTGCTTAGTCTGCGTCTAAATCTTTTATGTATCGTGTATCGTGAAGTTCTCAAAAAACGTATTCTCGTATTGTCACGGAACGTTCAAATTTTAAATGCTGAATCATATTCAGTCTCAGCTTAAAGGGGTACTCAGGCGTTTTTCTAATAGTCCGCGATCTGTTTGAAAATTTGATTAATACACCAAAAATGTCGGTGAAATAAAAACCGAGACAATGGGCAAAAGTTAATTTTTCCCCAATTTATTGAATTTAAAGTTGTGGTCCTCTCCGTGTTTGTTAAAGTGGAATCTGTTGGCACCAAAGAAGGAGTGACGTCCGCGGAAAACAGGTGTTCACTCTTTGAACTGGGGACTTTGTTCCCAAATTATTAAAAACAGTTTAATCGTGTCAAATGATTGCTTTGGAAGTTCGTTCTAGCACCCTCGCAGCAGAACAAAACAAATACTCGGCATAGTTCCTTTATAGACTACCCGCTTGATCTGCAAGCCTGTTTTGCCTTGACTTTAAGACACTGAAAAGCGCGGGTTTTGGCATCATTTTTACTTTCGGCTTCGCAACAAATATTATGAATTTCGCGATACTAAATAGGAGACCGGAAAGTGTAAAGGCCGGTGATTCGAAAAAAATATAATTTGTTGGGGTAGCTTAAAAAACTCCGCCGGAGTACCTCTTTAATCCACACACAACCGACGCTAGGAGTGAATAGGACCAATCAAGCGGCTACAAAAGCTTAAGTCAGTAGGCCTTTTTTTGTTTATGAATGGTTTAGCGGCAATAGAACAGGCATGGAAACAGAAACGACACCATGATGGTGCCCTTTTGATGTTCTCTGTTTGATCTCATCATGTCGTAGCGACGGCTGCGTCTGGGTTTAAGGTGAAAAAAAGTAAGACGACCCAATCGTATCAATAGTGCTCGCTCACGTTTTTTTTCCACCCGCGAGCAGCAAAACTAATCTAACATCAACATAATAAAGAGGGTTGACTCGGAAGCAGTTGGCCGGACTAGCGGGGTGAGGACGAAAATTTAACAGCGGCCGAAATATCGCGCATTCGCAACAGTCGTATTAATAGCTCTGTTTTTTTTTTTTTGCGTTCTCGTTATTGTTTATATAGTATTTCATATTTTTGTGAAATAACACTACACAAACAACAAACCACAAAGTAAAACACGAGAAACATATACAACTAAATATCCCGCGGGCTCTAAGGCGCGTCGGAAACTGCCCGAATTTCACACGGCTCACGCCAATCAGGCATTATGTGGTTCGCTACGATGGCCCAAATTAAATCAGGCGGTAGCACGATTTAATTCAATTCAACTGTATGTGAATGCACACGTGTGGCACTAACCAGTATGTCGCGCCTCTAATGACGTAAAGACCAGCACGCTGTATACAAAAAGATCAGGCTTTCTGCACACAAACTGTTGCCACTGCGCGTATAAAAAAACCAGCTTCGGGTGAAAAAAAGTGTCTGGGTCTGCGCCGGGTCCGCACCGGCGCCGCTCTGTTGCGTTGGCGTCAGAGGCGTGTATCGGAGTTGAAGAGTGTCTCTTTCGGATGCCCGTCCTCTGCATGTGCTCGTTGCCATCCGGTTCTGTTGATCCGCGAGCACGTTCAAAGCTCATGAAACGCCGTCTTGTTCTCTAATGATAAAACCTTGCACAAGAGGAGGGACTACCAAAGGACATCTATGCCTTTATTATGTTATCAATGACTATAGGCGAAGGGCAACTGCCCAAATAAATCAGACGATTGTTGGCGTCTGGAATTATAAAAAAGGCCAAACATCACTATTTTCATATCATATTACAGTACAAGGCCTACACAGCTTAAAAACTCTTAGCATCTGTATATTCTTGACTGATGCGCGTGGCTTCCTGTGATAGGCGCATCCGCCAACAACTTGTGCGGGTCTTAGTCTCCACAACAAAAACTTACATGTTCCGAAATAAACCAGGTAGCACACTTGCTTGGTTTAGCTGAGGCCAGGATTGGCACTTAATTGCGATAGCTCGGCCACGACTGTCCAGCCATTTACGTCAGTATGCCAGCCCTGCGTTTCACAATCTTTCCTTGCTCCAGAAAGCCACGGATCTACCAAGGAACGTCTTTCCTGGTTGACCAATCAATTTCATTGGTCATTGATGGCCAGGGTAAACAGGCCGCTGCCAGTATTTGATGTACCCTGGCTGTCTATTGATTTTCCTCGGTCAAACAACGTAACATTATGATCTTAATATATAATTCACTATTTTCTTCAAGACTCAACTACTGTCATTTAGTCTGGGCTTCGTCAACACAAGAAAGTCTGCTGAAAATAGATATATTACAGAAAAGGTTTCTGAGAATGGAATAAAAGGTGCCTAATCATTATCACACACAATCCTTATTTACAAAATGTAATGTAATGCCTATAACAAAAATGTATGATTTCCGCCTCTGCAAGAAATATAAACAAGAAACAAGAAATAACATTTTCCTTTTAAGAAACTTGGCAAAACTACAACCACATGTTACAGTACACAACACACGAAAAAATGAGCCTTGGAAAATAGACACCTGTAGAACAAGATACGGCTTAGAATATATACAAAACAAATTACCAAAATTATTAAATAAATTACATGATAAAAATATTCAGCCAGAACATATTTCTTTTAAAGGACTGCGTAACGTTTTCAGAATCCTTTAAACTCTTATACTGAAAAAAAGGGGGGGGGGGTATAATTTGTTTCCAGGAACTTCTATTTTAATTTTTGTTGATCTTTTTTGTGTGTGTGAGATAATTTTATTTCTATGATGTACAGTTTATTATATTTTGTGTGTAAACAGATTCATCATTGGGTGTCCATTTTTATTTTTATTTCAAATATGTATAGTTTATTATCTTTTCTGTATTTTTATCTTTTTGTGTGAAAGGATTCGTCACTATGTTTCCACTTTTATTTCTATAGTTTACTATCTTATCTTTGCCCCGACGCTGCCATTATGAGGGCCTTCGGCTTTGTCAAGCTGTCTATCTGACAGTTTTTCTGCAGTCCTCCTGCATCATGTATTTTTGGTGCAAAATAAAACATTATTATTATTATTATTATTATTATTATTATTATTATTATTATTATTATTATTATTATTATTATTATTATTATTATTATTATTATTATTATTATTATTATTATTATTATTATTATTATTATTATTATTATTATTATTATATTATTATTATTATTATTATTATTATTATTATTATTATTATTATTATTATTATTATAGACATGGCCAAGCTAGCAATTCCTCTGCCAAGCTTTGAGGTTCCGTGG
>JABSTQ010004443.1:0-15837 GCA_013358835.2 Ixodes persulcatus | reverse complement strand
CTGACTGCGAATCGTTTTCAATTTCGACTTGTCCCTTTGCGCTGATCTTTCCTCAGAACTTATACTACTCGGAACTTTCAAATGCAAAAGTTGCGTTTTTTTTTTTTGTATTGCTCCATCCCAAGTGAACTTGGAAAAGCGTAGAAAAAGAGTGATTCTGGTTTGTGACGCTGCAATGCCGAGCAGTACGTAGGCTTTACACCGCGTCCCCACCCACGGTGCAAGTATATAGGGTGTCTGAAATACCAGGTGCAAGGTATATAGGGTGTCAACCTTAAATGGGCCGTACAAATCTGCGCCTGCATGTAGCAATCTAAGCTTATTGTCGGAGGTGTTTTTCACAGGTCGGTTTTATCTTTTAGAATTACAAATGTAGCTCTCCCTTTTTTGTAAAAAATTGACCGCATCTCCGCGTGGTGATGATGTTGATTGGGGCGAAGCTCTGGTGGTGCTTGTCTGCGTAGGCGCTGAGCCGCAGCATGCGAGCTTTTCGTTTGTTTTTCATCCATGTCGGAAAGAGATGTGTGGTATGGAACGGTGTTATTACGCATTTGAGCATTTGACTGCAGCGCCCTCTCGTCTATGAAGTTGAGCCAATGCATCAAAGTTTAACGCGATTATATACGCATTTGACCGAAGCGCCCTCTCCTGTATAGACGTTGAGCGGTTACTCAACGTTTCATCCGTGACATCCCCAGCTCTTGAGTTACTACCACATCTCCGAGCTCCTACTCGTCCCGCAGTTGTGGCCGAGTGGCTAAGGCGATGGCTAGAAAATCCATTGGGGTCTCCCCGCACAGGTTCAATCCTGTTGACTGCGCAAATATGTTTTTTTTTTTTTTTGCCCTACACGAGCATGTGAGGCTCAGGAGCACGATCACGAGCACGAGCACCAGCAAGATCGATGTGAGCACGAACGCCGACGACAGGCTAGACCCTAAGGAGCTTTGTCTCTAAAATGGGGCCAAAAAACTTGCCAGGGTCAACGGTGGACGGTGTCGCAGACGGCCGACTCGAGTGCGGGGCGCGTTTGGTGCACATATTGATAGATAATGTCGGGAGCAGCGTCGGAAGGTGTAGCTTGCCAGCGAACGAAAGCAGACTACATGCAGACGAAATCTGTTGGCAGCAAAAGTGCAGTTGTCAGGCGACTGCATTTTTTTTAACTTTTGTTTTGTTTTTTATTGTTTGCATTATTTTTAAACTGACGGAACATTACAAACAGATTAGGTTCATTTAGTAGACCACGGTCTATCGATATGTCAGCCAAATGCACACCGCCACTCAACTCTGTTCCGTCTGCGGGCCGTCCGCCGTTGACCCTGGGAAGTTTTTTGGCCCTATTTTTACAGAACGGAAGCTACACTTTGTATTCTACAAGATAAATCGACCTGTGAAATACACCTTTGACGAAAAGTTTTGATTGCTACGTGCAGGCTCCGATTTTTACGGCCCATTTTAGATCGAGCCTGGTTATTTCATCATACGCCCATATATCTATATTATACGGTGTTTCCGGAAAACTCGGGCATAAGTGCTCCTCAAAACTACTCATCGCACACAAAAAAAAGGTAGATGCCATAGTGGTCTGTGTCAAAGGGCCCCATTAAAGAATTATTATCTTTCAATATATTTGGCAATCAATTAATTTTGAGTAATTTAATTGTTAATGATTTTAAAAGGATGGTTTTCAATAGAATCTTCCGGGCATCATCACCACATTACAATGATATAAGGCACGCGCAGCATTGTGGCATTCGAAAAATGCTTATATAAATGAAGTTCTGGGTTATTGTTCTTTTTTTTTCACCGGAGCGCATCTCCACACGGGCAATCCCAACCCTTGTGTCTAAATCGCGCAACGTGCGTGTGCAGCCATGGATCGCACGTAAAGGTGTGTTCTTCACACTGGCCCGACGTCAAAAAAGAAAACCTTATGTGACAGTTTGGAGGCTTTCTTATCTAGCCTCTTCTCTTCTGTGTTTGTGACACTTAGGTGTGCACTTTCTTCCACTCTGAGCATCTACTCAGATCTCTCAGCTTCACAGTGTTCATAGAACTGCTATTGGTGCCGTTGAGGCACGAAACTAGGGTTGGTGACGAAGCAGTGTCTATGAACACGCATAGTGCAAGTACCAAGTTCTACATGACGTGGGACGCCCAGAAAACAACTTTAAAAACAACATGTCTGCCATAACGAAGCATGGAAAACCGGGCCCTGACGCCTGCCACTAGCCGCGTACCGAAAGTCATTTGGTGGCGGCACCTGCAACCAAGGCAATAAGAGGACTTTGTCTGGCCTCTGCGACGCTTGCGCCGTCCACACCTATGTAATGTTACAATCGTTCCCCCACCGATGACGGTGTCGCGATGGGGTCACGTGATTGAAATGCACACTTAGCACAGTCGAAAGACGTGGGTAAACCCGCGCATGGTTCTTGTTATTTGGGGGTGAAAATGCAAAACCAATGGATGTTTCGCAAGGAAGAAGGTCCTGGTCCGCCTTCCCAAACGGTCTCAATACGGGCGATGACACGGCTGCAAGAGGGAAGCCGCTCGGAAATGGCAACATTCACATAAATTTGTGCTTTCTCGAGCCCACCGCGAGGTACTTCAACACACTTTTCACTAACTTCTCGTCATGTTTTAATTTTTTATCCATGAAAGTAAGATGTTATAAGGTAATAAACAAACACTCGAAAATTAAAAAAACATACGATTTTTTTTTTTTTGAAGCCACAAGTTCTAAGGGTAGCATGCATTTGGTCTTTTCAGTGCCTGAGAAGTGGTACAAGACGGACCAGGCTGCCCCAACTGCCGTACTCCCAGCTTGTCCGATAAAGACTTCCCCAGCCTGGGGAAATAAAGCGTCACCAAATCTTGAAAAAAGAAAAAAAAAATTACAATTTTTTTATGTCTGTGTGAGACAGCAGAGCTTTTTGTGCCTTAGTGTCCTGTTATGTTTCGTGCCAACTTAAGGATTTTTGAATAAACAAATGTCTTTTTATTCAAATGAACCAAGTGCTAATCCTACTTGCTTCATTCCTGACCCCTCGGAGGTGGTTTTCTACAGGCGAGGAAAGGGAATTACAGATCATTGTTTTATTCACATTAGCCCTTCTGCATTGTCACATGCCATTGGCTCTTCACACAGTTCACCAGTTATGACAAGCAAGTCGCAGTTCTGCAGCACACAATCGGTAACATCGTTGACACCGTGGGCCTGTGACAAGGTTCCCGTGTCTGCCGTCAGCTTAGTTCTATTGTTGGGTCTTCGGAGACTTGTCTTCAGCCAGAGGTCGACAACAGGCTCTGGGTCCCAGTCCTCGAGCGAAGCTCCATTCATGTTTATGACCATGGTCTGCCAGAGGGTGTCCTCAGTGAGGACATTCTTTCTAGATTCCTTGATGAGGCAAAGTTCATGAAAACCATTGCGCGTCACGCTGCACGAAGGGGACAGAAGCATGGCTGCTGTTAGAAATGTGCAGATGGATGGGTAGATGTTGCTAAATCGTGAAATCATGACAGCAGCTAGGCTGTTGAAGTCTTTCCTCAGAGATTCTGCAAGACTAGACTGCACAAATGCCTTGTAGGAACACCACTCCTGAATGATGTCTGCCGGACATTTCAGTGACAGGAGGGGCCTCATTTCCTCGGAGAGCTCCCTAACCCGCTGGATTCCATAAGCACCTAGAAGGGTATCCGAATCCAGTGGCCAGTTCTTTGGATCCAGGACTGAAAACTTGCAGATGGATGGCGAGCTCTGTTCTGCCATCAAGAAGATTTGGAGAGAGACTGTGCGGCACAGCTCGTCAGCACTGCTGTGGAAGGACTGGATGTCGAAATCATGAGTCACTGGCATGCCCTGGAAGAAGCCGCTCCTTGCTTGCAGTTCTTGGAGGACTGGTACTAGGCAGGGGCCTAGAATAATGTGGTTCATTATGACAGAGGCAGTGCTCTTCAGCTCTTCTTGAACTGCATAGCAAGGAAGAGGGCAGCCATCTGCCACCCTGTCTTGAAAATTCTGCAGTACTTCAAAGATTTCCTTCAGGAGATGCAGGTAGGCAACAAAGGTGGAATTTTTGAGGCTCGTCAGAATTTCGGCAGCATCTAGCCTCATTTTGCGGTCAAGATTGTGGTAAGTGTCGGTTAGGAAAATGGTGATGGTGCCCCATTTTTCTAGCGCAGCTAATAGGAACTTTAAGCTGAACACCAACCACTTTGGATTTGAGGAATGAGTAAACTGGTCCATAGTGCTCATCGGTGTCCACACATCAATGCTATGGCCAGTCTTCTTTTGCAAGTCTTTAAGAAAGCAAAAGAGCTTGTAGAGTGTGTCTACACAATGTCTGACTTGTGGATGTTCAAACAAGATTGGCTTCACTGAGCACTCCAACTTGTGAGCAAGACAATGCATAGAGTAGAGAACGGGGGCTTCTTTGCCAAGTGCAATTCGGAGCCCTTCCTTTTCAACCCGATGGAGTGGTTGCCCGTCCATTGTCAGGCAGAGCAGCTTCTCGAAGGGGGATGGTAAACCAAACTTTGCCAACATTTCCACAAGGGACAGGGCAATCCCCACACCATTGTAGTTTTCCACAAGGCCAAGGTACTTTGTATGCCTGAAGCAATCTTTGATGTAAGTGATGAACACTGCATCCTTGCAGCTACCAAGGACATCCGACACATCATCCAGGATTATACCAAAATGTTTAGCCTGGTGAATATCTGCAACAGTGTCGTTGATCATGGACATTGCAATGTACTTCGAGAAGTCTGGCACAACATGGTGGTGATTTGTGTATCTTCCTTCGAGTGGTACTCCATTCTGTATCTGCTGACTGACCAGGATGGGAAACTGCGAGAAAGACAGCTTGTTCTTTTGTATCTGGTACACGATCTTGAAGAGAAGCTCGAACCTGGCGCGGGAGTCTTCGTCTTTCAAGGACTTCTTTCTGGACTTGACTGACTTTGCAACCACCACTTTCCTCTCGGCTTCGGTTTTGTCGAGCAGATTGCGGTGCGCGGATGTCTTCTCGTGTTTCTGGATGACGGACAGCTTGAAGTTATTTGTACCCTCCACAAACGGCACACATTTTTCTTGCCCAAAGTAGGCGTCTCTGCACAGGACACAATGCATTGTGTTTTTTATTTCTTCGTACTGTAGCCATGTGTAGGTTTCTTTCCAAACAGGCCGAAACTTTCTCTTGCAGTCCTTAGCAGGTTTGTCGATCTTTGGCCGTGCCGACGCTTTCGCCGCTTGTCTCTTCCCGGAGCCGTTCACTTGCTTTCTTTCTCTGGAACATAAAAAGAAAAAAATACGCACTTGCAAAACAAGCATTCCCGCGCAAAGCTCGTTCCTATCGAAAGGCAACCGCACATTACGAAGTGTCTCCCACGCTTGGCGAAAGCTGGTAGATTCAAGACTGGCTTCCTCACTTATGAACGCATTGTTTTGAGAAAATCGTGAACCCTTTCCGCTACAAATTTAGTGGTCTCCACGCCCCATACACGCTAAATTCCACACTACTTAAAACGCCGGCGAAAGCGCATGCAAGTACACTAGCCAACCGACAGACCACGTGCGGAAGAATAACAATCGTTATTGTACTTGCCTACAGACGCTGCTCATTCTGAATGGGTCACCACTTAGCCATTATTTCCAGGGCGATAACGAGGTGCATGCGATTGCATTCCGAAACTGAACGTAAACATGCCGGTCTCGCATTTCTCAGGATCACGGCATTGGTAATCGAGACTAAAATATAGCTGACTAGAATCAAAATGTGGAGAAATCGCGTCTCCTCGAGCCCTATGCCTGTAATTTGGCCCCGCGGTTTTGCCTTCTTTGTGCCTGTGCCTCGCTGGGTTTCACCTTGTTTTTACTTTCCGCGCACCTAGAGGGCGTTAGTCAAAATAAACGAAAAAAACTTTTCAATTAACGTGTTTCATTTTGATTAATATAAATTTATGTGTATGTGTGATAGAAAAAAGATTGCATTAACAACAATTATTATTTCAGCGTCATCGCACATATTATTTTTGTAGGGTAGTGCTCCATCCGGATCCAGAAATCAATCAAGATGCGTAGCAAGTTTTAGTTGCCATGGTTACTCGATGGCTTGTTTTTGAAACAAATTTGACGTTGAACTCTACACATGTGTCCACCGATTGGCGGTAAGCTATTGCTACCTCTGATACTTGCATGAAATTGGTGCCAAAAGTGTTTTCACATTTCAGCAGCTTTGACATTATAAGATGTCTGCGGTGTCGGCCGTCTGGGAAGTGCCCCTCAGTGATAAAATACACAAGATCGAGTTTGAACACGGCACAACTACAGGTAAACGGGTGGTCAAGGTCGACGGAAAGGTACGTTTACACTGCATTTTTTGCAATAAACAAATAAAAATACGATAAAAAAATCGGGGATCCAATCCACGCTGTAAAGGTGGTTGTCCAGCGAAGCCTGCACCTGCTGCTCCTCGGGAGTCCTGACTCCTGACTATGCGTGGCCTACCATAGCGGTGCTGCAACAATTAAAAAAAAAAAAAGAAAAAAAAAAGTTATTCTTCACGTTGCAAGTTTCTGTCGCTTCGGCAGCTTGCGCTACAGTAATCTTTACCGGGATACATATGCGAGCACTACGTGCTTCGCATTGTGCTTGTTATTTGTTAAAACGAATGCTGTGTTGTATGTTGTATGCGTGATATGTATGCACTTTTCAGTTCAGTCGCTATTTTTTTTTTTTTTTTTATGTGAGGACGTTGACACGAAAAAATCTGAAGTACAGTGGAGATGGCACGTTGAGTGTAATGTCCTGCGCAGGAAATCGTGCGGCGTGACTGGATGTTCAAGCTTGTGGGCTCCGAGCCGTTCGAAGTAGGAAATGCGAAATGTCTGATCGTCATCAGGGCAGTGAGCGGTTTCACGTACGAATACTCACTTGTGGTGAACGGCAAGCATCTGGACGTGTTCAGAGAGCGCCAGTCGAAGATATTAAACACCTGGGTGATCGAAGACCTCGAAGAGCCTACTAGGGTTGTGTTGGGTGAGAAAAATTAGTTTGTGCCTGCGATTACACGCTTCCAAGAAAGCTCACAGTTGTGTATACCTTAAAATCACACAAAAGCCTTCGGTAGATTTTTCTCTTGAAGTTTGAACAAAAATATTAAGATTTCTTTTTCTTGAGGTATATGTGCCCATCTTCAGACTACGAGGCACGTCCGAAAAATAGACGCAATTTGTGGCCCTTCGCAGTGTGGTTTAATCAAAGAAACATTATGCCCAACTTTCAGTATATATGACAAGAGCATCTATTTTAGTACTATGGGCTCTGAATTCATGCATTGCGGTAGTCTGTTTTTTTTTTTTTTTTTTTCAGATTTTTTTATTTGTGCATAAAGCTTGTCTTTATACCATAAAGGTTGTGCATCCGAATATAACTATTCTTTTCTTTAGAAAAAGAAACACTGGATGTCTATGTGAATGGCACCAAGGTGGAAGTGGTGGTGAGCTCTCATTCACCCTTCTGTCAGTCGAATTGCGAGCTTAACCTGCTTTGTTTACACTCCTATTCATATCTCTTCTTTCCAGTCGGAGTTTGTTGAAGGTGGAACTGAGATGCATTTCCAGGTGGGTCCCTGCCAGGCTTACATCACCGCATCCAGCAGCGGAAGCAAGCGTGAAGGAATCTTGCATTCTCTCTTCGTTGACGGAAAACAGGTTCCAGAAAGTGCAGAGTGAGGCCATAGAGTAAACTGCCAAATTACTAGATCTAACACAGCTCCTGTTGCATTAAGATCTTAAAACAAAAAATATATATTTTAGTGGTTAATGACGTTTGGTCAAACTCCGGAAAATTGTTTTCTCGCTTTCTTCAGAGTTCATGCTTAATTTTTCCCAATTTCTCTTTTTCCCGTGTCCTGTGATTGTTCTAGTTCTAGTTTTGTCTGCTAGATTGTGGTGAACCACAATATTGTCCAGAAAGAGAACCTAATTATATTTTCTTATCCGAGGTGACAGCGAATTATCTGCCACTCGCCTGCCTTCCGATGAAGTTGGTCTCAACTGTGCAGACTTTTCTTGTCCTGTGTGCCTTAGGTTGGCTCTTCCTTTGCAAATAATTGCATAGCTTGTTTATTTTTTCATGTTTTGACTAACCAGCCAGACCAAAAGTACCTTGCTACTGTACTTTTGCATCCTTCAGAAGCAATAAAGTAAACTCTTGGCGTACGCCGTTTCACCATAACTTGGCGAAGAATAAATGCTGCATCCTCCACAAGGTAGTCCGAGTGACGGATCGAAGCACCCGACAACTCTCCGCAGGAAGAGTGAACTTCGACGATATGTTGTCATGTGCCGCCTCCCTAGGACATTTTAACTGGCTCGCTGGGACCTGGCTTTTGCCATTTGCCAAGTTATGGTGGAGAGGACTGTAGTGTTAACACTTCTGAATTGCACAAATGTCCAAAGTTGTATAAACAGTCACGACTTTTATAAAATTTGTTTTTTTGAGAAGTTAGTATGTCTGTTAAAATCATGAAATGGCTGCCCAGAACCGTTTTCAATCTTGATGAACATTCGTGAAGTACCTTGGAGTTCTCTTGCACGAGAATTTCACTTCATCCTAGCCTTAATATGGTGGCTGCAATTGTGGCCACAGCCATATGCCTGCAACCAGAAGGAAGTATTGTATTTTCCAGATAGTTCACCAGATTTTGGGCTGGAAATATATGTTTTCTTCTTAGGTAGTCTGCACTGTGTGCTTACTTCACCCATGCTTTCTCCTGCTAAAAACAGCAAGTCGTTAGCTCTGACAAATAGAATTCCATGCTGACTAATGAAAAGAGACGGATGTAAATCTGAATTCTTTTTCATAGATCTTATTGCTTTTATAATTCATATTGCTTTAACAAAAAAAAAATGAGTGTGAACTCTTTTTTACTATAATGGAAAAACAGCGCAAAAAGATGACTGACGAAGAACAGGAACTGACGATACACAGCATTGACTATCAACTAAATGTTTATTGGAAAAAACACAACACATCACTTCCGCTCTCATATAATTGACACCTTTGATCATACGTGATACTACATAACTAGGGTTCCGCGTTTTCGGTTTCTATTTTTTCAAAATTCGGCGTACTTTTTTCGGTGTTTATTTTAAAATATAATTTTCGGTTTTTTTCGGCGTCTATTTATGCCCACATAACTTTCTCGGCTTTTTTCGGTGAATATAAAATAAACACCAACGGACACCTGATCCGATTATCCTTCTAGCTCTGATATCTGTGATCACTCAAAGAATAACTGCACAGATACATTGAAAAAGAAATGGACACTTTATTTGGCAAATGTGTGCAACTGTAAAAGAAAAACAAGAAAAAAACACAGAAGTACAAACAAGTCAGATATGAAGCCTATGCCCAAATTCATGTAACTTCACCTTCTGTACATCAAGATTACGTGATCTTATTATAGTATACACACACACATGTACAGGGTGTCACAAAAGAAAATTTACACGGTCTTTTTTACCGCAAAAATAAACTAGGCATCGCCGAATGCTCATTCTCCGCCCAAAAGTAGAGCTAGAGGTCACAACCAGATGCCAAAGTTTCAGCCCGATCCGGTAACTTAATCAAAAGTTATGAGTGATTTTCTGAAAAGTTCAATGGGAAAATGGAGCCCATTTTTGCCCGTTTTCGGTTTCTGGTGCCATAGAGCCCCATGTGTTTGAAAACTCCGTCGGCCGCCATTTTCCCATTGAAATTTTCAGAAAATCACTTCTAACTTTTGATTAAGTTATCGGATCGGGCTGAAACTTTGGCATCTGGTTGTGACCTCTAGCTCTACCTTTGGGCAGAGAATGAGCGTTCGGCGATGCCTAGTTTATTTTTGCGGTAAAAAAGACAGTGTAAATTTTCTTTTGTGACACCCTGTACTTTCCCAGGTTCTCCTCGTTGATCGGCACTCTTTCTTTCCTGTTAATATGACACTGAGCTTTGAGAATGCCCTCTCAACGCTAACACTGGACACTGGCAGGCTGAGGAGATGAAGCTCTGCCTGAGCCAAAATTGGCCAATCAACCAATTGTGACCGCCAAAAAAGACACGGTGCGACGTTTTGAAGCACAACACGACATGCAGAGCTTGCATCAAGTCAGCCTCCCTTACGACGAGTTTGAAAACACGCTCGTACATGGCGAAGTTATGGGGCATTTCGGACTTCACGTTCCGATCGATGATGCGCACATTAAACCAAAACGTTGTGATGGCACCCGTGATTCCCATACATTCGGACACGTTTCCACAGACATCGTCGTTCCACTTTTCCGCCACGGCTCTGTGGTGCGACTGGAAGGTCAAAGTGAATTTTCCGGTTAAAACTGACTTTTAGAAAATAGATTCGACATACTTTTATCGGTTTAAATCGAAAATTTCAAACCTAAGAACTGACCTTTTTCGGTTAAAACCGAATTTTCAAAAATGAATTCGGCATACTTTTATTGGTTTTTATCGGTTTAAACCGAAAAATCCGAACCCTATACATAACAAACACTGTCAACGTCAAATGTCCCTACCCTAGATCTAAAAAAGAAGCCTCAGTGACGATAGTGTTTGTTATGCATTATCGTAGAAGATTGAAAGTGTCAATTATATGAGAGCAGAAATGATGAGTCTTGCGTTTTCGAATAAACATTTACTGTAATATCCCGAGAGATAGCCCACCTAAAATTTCTGTCAAATGCGCCTCCTTTTCTTGAAAAATATGGTTATCCGTTCGAGATATCGCTGTACGAGTGATGTTTTGGTGTTTGTAGAATCCCGTTGCATGCTTTTGCCGCGTGTTTTGTGGAATCCAGATTTCGGTTCAGCATCCCTTTAACAAATCTTTCTCTTAAGAAAAAACAATCACACAGCACCAGGTCAGGGCATAAGCTGGGTATAAAACGATAATGTATTTTCTCAATCAGAAACTCGTATTGTTTGTGCACACAGTGGCAGGGTGCATGATCGAAGTGCAGTATCCAAGACTCCACAACGCCTGGTCAGACACACTAATTCATTTCCCAAGTGTCTCAAGCACATCTCTATAAAAAAAAAAAAAAAAAAATCATCAATGACTGTTTATCCAAATAGACCAATCTACGGTGGTCTAAACTGACAATGAATGTGAACTTCACCTTTGCATGCCTTCCTCAAATTGGGTGTGTACCTCACCACACTCTGGCATCTTATTTTGGAAACGCGCCACCAAAACATCCGAGTGGAGGACAAACAGGTATCCTCATAGACGGTGCATGAAATGTCTAGCATTTTAGATAGTTTTGTTGTTTCACATAAAACTTGATTGCATTCCTTTGCTCGATTGACACCTGCAGGGTATCTGTGATGAGCAGTTTACACTAAGCAGAACAATACGGCCACTGTTTTCCTACATGTTCCGGTGCTGCGGACAAACTGTACAGGTTTCTTCCCTTCCTCTTATGCAGTAGATGATGCAACATTGGCTGCGTAAGAGCCCAATAAATTAATTCTCATTACTTTTGGCACAGATTTTGTACTGCTAGTTTGAGCCAAGTTTTACTAACAATCGAAATCCAATTATCACAATCTTTACACTATTATATTGATATAGTAATTTGTGAACATCAACTCTATGCAATGACTCATCTGTGGTCAAAATTCCATTACTTTTGTTCTTAGGGGAGACACTACCCAAAAAAGTGAATGTTTGAACCGCTTGTTTGATTTAAATTAGATGTACAGGGCTTGTTTCTGTTAACGTTGAGAACATTTCTGCCAAATGTTGTTAACTTGGATGATGTACAAAAAAAATCACAAATGTTCAAAGATGAAAGTGGGCGTGTCTGTGGAGGAAAGCGATCGTTTTGAAATTACTTATAAATTTGTCAGTTCCATGTGTTATATTTCTTTAGGACAGTTCAGAGCAGATGGAGCTATATTTCTATATTATACCATCTTTCATGACAGAAAAGCCAGAGAAACACAAATACTGTTTTTTAGATTTCCATCCTTTGTCCAAAAGTTTAGTTATTGAGCATGAAAATGACAAAAATAAAAAATACAAGCTCATAGTTATCTTCTCCTTGATATGTCACCTCAGAAAAACTTTTTAAAGTGAATCCAAGTTACATAATAACAAAACGATAGTTTTCCGAAAGTGAAATTTCTGCCAAAAACTGGAGTGGAGAAAAATGCATTCAAAGTGCTCCAACCTCTACCTTTTCTTTAGGATTGGTGAACCGAAAAAATTTATGAAAAATTAACTATGCAGTGAAAACTAATGAAACTTTCTGGGAATACTCTGGATGTTGGTGGACGTAAATATGACATTTGTCAAAATCAACTTTTTTTGCAGAAATTGTTTTTTCTGGGTAGTGCCCACCCTTAATATGTAAGCAAGATGCTCAAGCCTCTACTATATCAATGTCTGCTTCATGTTTTTAGTTTTTAACATATTATGTTTTTTGAGAACATAAAAAGACTTGTACAAGTGTACCAAAAGCAGCTTCAAAATGCAGTTGGCAAACTGCATTTGCTCACTTTTTGTCTGGCATAATAAGGCATTCAGGTGCAGCTTTGAGAATTTGTCTTCTTCTATGTGCCCCAAGGTTGACAGGAAAACAGGCAAAATAGCATGACAAGCAATCGTATCAATGACTATAAAGGCAACATATGAAGAGGTCATAGAAATTTGTGTTGAAGCATAGAAATTTGGCCGAGTTGGTGATGCATCGGAACGAAAAAACAGCACAGTTTAACAACAGACCAATACTTCTACTGGTCCGTCATTTTTTTTGCACAGTTTTTCTCATTCCGAATGCTGTGTTGCATTCCTTGTGCCTGTCTCCAGTCTTTTCAATGCAGATTGCCATTTCCACCAAGGTTTACAGGCACTGACTGAAAGCCAGACACGGATTTATGGGTCAGGCTTGGCGGTAGCAGTAGCCATTTAACTGGCGGGCGGGGGGGGGGGGAGGTGTCTGTTGAGAGATGACGTTACGACTGAAACATTGCGCAGATCTATTTTGTTGACCAAATATTTGCTATGTCACCAAAAACCAAACTTCTGACTGATGTATATCAATTTTTTAATTAAAAAAAAAAAAAGTTGACCTTGGGAAACTTAAGAAGAGCCATTCCCCCCTTCCCAAAATCCGCCCATGCTGAAAGAAGCAGAATTCAGGCAAAAACAGACATGTTTGCAACAATGTGTTCTGCAACTAGGTGCTCTCTGTACAAAATATACAGGAAACTAGACTGAAATTTGAACCCTAGGCGTGTAGTTCAGTTTGGCTGAGCAGGCAAGATCTTTGCGCTGAGGTAACGAATTCGGTCCTTGGATGCTGGCCTCAGCTTCTGGAGCGTATCGAAGCTGAGTTCGACAACGCTGTATCCCAAGTTTTCCAGCAGCCGGATCCTTGTTGCGTGTGCCCCCATTGGGTGACTGCCATCCATGCAGTAGTGTTCGGGTAGGGCGATGATCACAGCAAGCCTGGGTGAAAAGACATCCTTTTGCACGAGGACATTGCACAGCAGACACCACCTGCACTATGAAGAAGTGGAACCCGCTCTACATAACCCTACACTCTGTGGTATAGAGTTGCTTCAATATGTGCTAGAGACTCGGCAGTTTCTTCAATATATGCAGAGGCTCCAGCCTGCCATTTCAAATCGAATGACAGCAAGCAGTATAAGAGCGTTTTCTGGTAATACATACACATGAAACAACAAATATGATGCACTTTTGCTCGTTAATTACCTTAGGTAGCAATGGATTGCTTGCTATGTAAGGAGACTACCATAGAATACCGCACATCCACCCATTTCACACTAAGCGCCCATTCCCAAATTTGTAAGATCTGAGAAAATACGCAGAGTACATTTATATGTAAAATTAATGACCGGACAAGCGCCCGTCCTCCATTGTTCCACAATTACCTCCAAATTTTGAGTGGGCGCTTGCCCGGTATATTACGGTACACACATAACTTTCTTTTTTTTTTTTTTTTCTGAAGAAGTTACGATGAAAGAGATGAAAACGATGCTGGGGTACTACATACTATCAATAAAACCTGCTATCAGAATTGCCCGTCTTGTTCAATGTGAAGTAATACATGCCGCTTATCTTGAAATAACTTAATTATTGAAACAAAAAAAATGAGTCTAGAGACTAGCTGGCAACAATTACCTAGTCATAATGTAACACCTAAGACTGTTGTGTGGAAAATGAATGAACTTTCAAGTTGAAGGAAATGATAGAGTAGGAGAATGTATCGAACTCGGCTAATTTCATTAATTTTTCTCGCTACTTATATACACCAGATGCTGATGTCACCGACCTCTTGTTGTGTCCATGAAGAGTGTATCCATGAAGAGGTCGGTGATGTCAGCATCGTGTGTGTACAAGGAGTGAGAAAAAGAACTTGTGATGACGGTAAATCCATGTGTGTTGCCTTCTTTTCTGCGCTCTAGCATGGTCCCGATGCACTGCTCTTTCGGCCATACGGAAAGAGTCCTGAGGCCTTGCTAGTCTAGAAAATGTTGGGTAAGGAGGGATTTTTGGGGGAGGAGGGAAGAGAAGGTGCCACTTTTCCCAGATACAGGGTTTTTAGTGAGGGCTAGGCTGCCTACATGTCTGTCTGTCTTAGGTTGACGACATCCTTTGTTGCACTAAGTGGGCCAGCACTTGATGCGCTGGCGCACTCAGTGCGTGACTTGTGCGGTAAAATGGCATCTCACCATTGGCCAAGACTATGCACTCAAGCTGAGTCACACCGGTTTGTGTGCACTTCAAACGGCGAAAAAAAATTGTTTGACGAGCAATGGAATTTTTGTTGATAGAAATGCGTTAGCATTGGTTCTTTCTCACCCCTTTCCATTTCTTTAGGACCCCTTGCCGTTCGTTTATCGCTGCTTTCCTGCAATTTATTATTGCCTTTCCTCTTCGCTTTCTGCTGCAAGCTTCTGTCGCCTTGCCTCTGTGCCAGCAGCCAAACGACGCTTACTCTCTTCCTCTGTCTCGGCCTGACGTCGCCGACACATGGCCTCAGCTTTCTTCTGTCGTCACTCAGCCACATCTCTCGTGGAAAAAACAACATGTATCGCCGGAGCGGCAACTGAGCCGAGCCGTATTCCAAAGCAGCGCGCCACCTGCTCGCCTCTGGCTCAGCGCCAGCTGTGCGACACTCATATTGCTCCGAGGCGCTAACGGCAGCACTGTTATTCTCTCCCTCTCTCCCTGCTGCTGACACAAAACGTCCTCACCACCCCTTTCCGCAAAACGGCATGCATGGCGCTGATATATAGACTGACACTGGCGGGTTTTTGTGAAAACGAGCATTCTATGCTAAAACATTAAAAATTGGCAGCAACCTGAATGCAGTAATCACACGAGGGAGAAACGCCAGATAGAGCTGCATGATGTCAGCTGGCGAGGCGTGTCTCCTCACCTCTGATGCGGAACCAGCGTCGCAGTCGAGGTGTGTTTGTATCGTCTAAGAATTTCCTCTGCGCCTCCGTCGCAAAGCTCATAGTCACCGCGCTGCCTCAGAAAAATGTGACGTCGGCATCACGTGACGTGCACTCCACGGGGCAAAGTGGTGGATTTGTTTCTTGTGTGAATACCCCATTATCTCCAAAGTCCATGCATGAAATACAGTACCTAAAGGGACACTAACACCCGCCAAAAATTATTATTTTTTTATTTTTTTGTTAAGCGATTTAATACAGTGTCAGAAGACTACCCCAATCAATATCTTGCTATCGCATCACGTCTATTCCTTATAAAGTCAAAATACGGAACTGCTTGA